>JBAMBJ010001242.1:0-41395 GCA_037043495.1 Drosophila recens | reverse complement strand
TTCTACTACTCGCTAGAGTAACAACGAGAATTGCATTCGTTCGTTATAACAAATTGATCACTCGTTACTTTGATTCGTTCGTGTGACTGGCGTCTTAAGTGCTGAAAAGGCCATGTTCTTACCATGTCAGAAACTAGAAGTCGCTCGTCTCGTTAAGTCCTAAGTCTCGTTACTCTTTTTAAGTTTTCCCCATACAGTTTAGGTAAAAAAATAGAAACGAATGTATCCCGCCCTGAACAGAGGCACATTTGCGCTTGGCTATAAAACATTTGATAAGAATATCAGTTGATATACATATGAATCTATATATGTGTACATCTTTCTCTCCCACTTTCGTCCACTTTATAATTTGCTCGATTACCGATAACTTTTTACAATACAAAACAAAATGAAAACCCGCCGCTCCTCCAGGTATGGATGTGTGGCGGTGTCCTCGAAATAGCGCCCTGCTCCCGGGTCGGTCATGTCTTTCGCAAGTCAACGCCGTATACCTTCCCAGGCGGCACCACGGAGATTGTTAATCACAATAATGCGCGTCTGGTTGAGGTTTGGCTGGACGACTGGAAAGAGTTCTACTACAGTTTTTATCCAGGTTAACGAATAAAACAAACAAAACAAAAAAACACAATACTCAAAAAAACTATCGAATGCTTCTTCACTTTAACTCTCTCTCTCTGTTTCTTATTCTCACTCACTTGCCTCTGCCTTTATATGTCTCTCTCTCTCTCTCTCTGTCTCTGTCTGTCTCTATTTCTAATATCTAGTTATCTGTTTCGTATATATTTATCGAGCAAGCTCTGCATTTTGCAATTGTCTGTCTTTTATATACTCTACACATATATTGTATTATTTATTTATGATATCAATCGATCAATCGAATATTTACTTATATAAATATCAATTATGGCATGGCCGTGACAACGCAATCAATCAATCAACCAACCAACCAATCAATCACCCAACCGCAAACCCCTATTAAAAATTCTCACCCTGTATATTTATTTTTGCAATTTGTTTTTCAGCCCTCAACTTTAAAGTTTTCATTTAGTCTATTTAAGTTTCTTATCTTATCAGTTTTTATTCCTTTTCTTAATGTTTTGTCCCTGAAATTCACGTCGCCTGTTAAGTGTCCTTCCTCACGTATTTATTTTATAGGGTATCTATGAGTTGACTTCCCCAAATGTTGTTCCCGATTATTTTCTACTTGTAGCACCCGAGATATGCCGCCCTTTGCATGCTTCTTGAATGTGTTTGTATAATATCTATGTTTATATCGTATCGTTGTACTATTTATAGAGAGCTTTGCACACACTTCCTTTGTCGAGTTGCTTGAGAAACCTAATAACCTCACATAATTTGCTGTAAATAGCTTTTAACGGACACGAATGTAGTTCCAAAACACGTACACTCACACTAACATAGATGTTTTGAATATAAGCTTCATGTAATTCTTACTCAATGATTTCCCTATCTTTCTATTCCATTCCCATTTTGTGCTTGAAACCCTGTAGGTGCTCGCAAAGCTTCTGCTGGTGATGTTAGCGATCGAAAAGCTCTGCGTGATCGTCTCAAGTGCAAAAGCTTCCGCTGGTATCTGGAAAACGTATATCCGGAGAGCTTAATGCCATTGGACTACTACTATCTGGGCGAGGTAAGTTTTAAAATGAAATAAAAATTAAAAACAAAGGAAATGTTTTCCTCGACTCGCCGAAATAAATTAAAAAATAAATATTCAACAAGTGTGAATGTCTATAGTCGAGCTCCCGACTATAGGATACCCGTTACTTATTAAAATTAATTTTAAATATTTTTTATTGCATGCTTTTGGGCACTTACATTGCTTAAAAACTTTAATCTGCCATTACCTTTTTCTTATTTGTCCGATTTTGTTATGATTTAGTAGGATGATAGGTAATAATAGTTAACGTTAATTAGTAAAAAAAAGTCCGATTATCTTGAAAACTGTACATGTGGTGGCTTTTCGCGATTTACGGAGGCGGAAAAGTGTGTGGCAAAAATGTTAAACGAACTTGATCTGCGTGGGACGGACGGACAGATGGATCAAGAATATGTATACTTTACTTTTTACTTGTTTTTTAAGTAACGGGCATAAAAATATTAAAATATTTCACAGTTGCTTATTTTTTTAAAATATTTTGAGAAGAGAAGATAGACTTTCATACAATTTCTCGATTGTCAACAGATTGTTCCTATGTTTTTAAACACAAAATTTGAAGAATAATTTAAGAATATGTTAATAATAATATTCGATTGAATTTAGATCTTGCGAGTCTTGATTCGGAACTTAAAGAACTATTTCTTATACGAAAATTAATTTTCAACTGTCTGCTTTATTATATTTTACTCCGATTTATATCAAATTTTGAAAATCTTATATTTTAACTGAACATTCTTTTTTCATTAACATTATTGATATTCGATGGACCGATTAATATATTTTTTTCAAAATTATGCTTGAAATGATATTGAAATGTATTAATTCAACAGATTCGCAATTCGGAGACGGAGACCTGTCTGGATACGATGGGTCGCAAGTACAATGAAAAGGTCGGCATTAGCTACTGTCATGGCCTGGGTGGCAATCAGGTGTTTGCCTATACGAAGCGGCAGCAGATCATGTCCGATGATCTGTGCCTCGATGCCTCCAGCTCGAATGGGCCAGTGAATATGGTGCGTTGTCACAACATGGGCGGCAATCAGGAATGGGTCTACGATGCCGAGGTGAGTCTAAAGAGTTATCTGTTATCTGTGTGTGGATATATGTTTAACATGTTGTGTGTCTTTACAGGAGAAATGGATACGGCACACGAATACGGGACAGTGTTTGCAGCGCGCAACGCGAGATGATGCAAGCACGCCGCTGCTGAGGCCTTGCAACTACTCCAAGGGGCAGCAATGGCTCATGGAGTCCAAGTTCAAGTGGCAGGCGCACTAGCCAACAAGAAATACCCAAACTAAAACAAAACAAAACCAATTTACAACCTAAACTAAACTTAACTGAGAACTTCCAATTTGTGTTTAAACTGTTAACTAAGTTGCCAGCAGTATAAGGAAAAGCAGGAGGAGGAGGAGGAAAAGGAGGAGAAACAGGAGTTGCAGCAAAGCAAGGATTTCAAGCATTTTTCGTTTACTTTATGCTATAAGTTGTAGCCTAAGCAGATAGTTATTCTAACTCTCACTCTCTATCTCCATGTGTGTTTGAGTCTAGTGTGAATGTGTGTGTTGCGCTATGTCTTCCCAATTAATGTATATACATATATAATTTAATATATATATATGTTGTATGCGTGTGCGTTTAGTTTTATAAATTATGCATTATGCAATTGCATATACATATAAATGTAAAATATGTATTTACCTAGCCTCGACCAAGTACCAATAAATTGGCATTTAAATGACATTGTGCTTCACAACAAAAAGCAAATAACTAAACTAAAAACAACAACTATAATTGTAACTAACTAACATGTGTCATAGGAGAACGTTTAAGGCAAGAGTTGAAAATGAAAAGGCGTGTTCTAAATTGCAATTTCAAATAACAACGTTACAATTAAAGTTGAAATAAAATTGCAATTGGAAACACTGACTAACTAGGTATGTATATGAAAGATGATAAAGTACCCAGCACATTCCCCTAGCTAATGCAAATTTCAGTTGTGTTTTTGTATATTTAATATTTAAGTTTGCTTTCTATCTTTTGGCAATTTTAAATAATTTTCGCTTTGTACCAAATTGTTGAGTTGAGACCACACAAAATGCGCTGCATATCATAAACAAATGAAAATTGCTTTGAAAACCATAATCATTATACAAAATTCGTAATAAAACAAATGCACGCATATCATAATACAGTGTAAAAACTAAATATTTATATATAAAAAATAAAGTCTAGGCATATACATATATAATAAACCTATATTTATGGATGATATAAAAAGTAAACTGAACTAACGTAAACGAAAAATGTTGTATATAAATTGAGAAATTAGTTATTAAAATTATACATTTAAATTAATTATTTATACATGTATGCGAGAGAGTGTGTATGTGTGTGAGAATGTATGTGTGCAAAACAAAACTGTACTATAAATTTGCATTTAGCATTTAAGTAATTCTCTAAGTTCGAATTTAGAGTTTAGACTTAGTCGAAAGTTTTGCGTAGTTCACATAATCCACAACAACAACAAAAACAACTAAAACACCAACAACAACAACAACAGCTCTCTTCTTATATAAAAAACAACAAAATGAAATATACATGTATGTGCTCAAAAAACTTTACTCGATATTCGCTGTTGTGTAAATATTTATTAAATATTTAATCAAAATGCAACCTGATTAACTAAATAACTGACTTAAATGTTGTCCCTAAAAAACTATCCAACAACAAGTGTAAAAGCCAAGTAAAACTTTTTAGCTAAATTAATTTTTTAAACCATATACATATATTATACATATATATATAGTAATATAGACGATATATATATATAACTGGTGACGGTGCAATTTTAATTTTAACATTAAATTAGCAAAACAAAAAAAACTACCAACAACATTCAATCATTTAACGAGTAACGAAGGAAAATCCACCCTTGTCCGGGACAATCCGGCATCTGAAATTTCCTATTTAGTTAGCTAAATATAATTTGTAATTGTTTTCGATTGTGTAATCTCTTAAAAAAAAAAAGAAAAAACAGAAAATACAACCACAGAGCGTTTGAAATAAGCCACAAGTTTTAAGATGTATTTTTTGTTTAATTAGAAACTTTTTAAATTTTATAAATAAAAAAAAGAAATTGAAAAATTATGGAAAACATGAGTATCTTTTAATGTTGATCTTTAATGTGAGTATTGTATCTTTTAATGCCTTTATTTGGTTGAATCTAATAAGGGGAAATCTCAGCAGATTGGTCTTAAAGAAAGAATGTGTGTTATGCGTTCTGATTTTGAATTTACTGAAACGGAAATAAGGTAACAAAAAGATTGAAATATTTCGAACAGAAATGGCAATTTAATTAAAACTGTTTTAGCTTGATGAAATCAACTCAGACATCATTATCCTGATAGTGGCAACATTTCGACGATCCGAATCTGTATCAAATATCTGTATCTACGGCGAGATCATAGAAAAATTTTAATTTGTTTACAATTCTACAATTTAAAAAAACTATCCAAACCAGCAAAAAATTAAAGATACGTTTGAACTTCCATAACTCTAATTTATATAACTGGAATATCTCTCTAACTCGAGCTAAACAAGTTGCAGTAAAGTTAAAAAACTTAAGAAGAAGAACTCGAATATCTCCATAACTCGAACCTTTTCTTTGGGTTATAGGGATTCGAGTTAGGTAAGTTTGACTGTATTTAGTTTTGGTAGATCTGCGCTTATAATGAGTTCTACTACTATGCATACAAGTATGTAGATTTTAGCAGTCAGAATTATATAACAATTGCGGTTAAAGCCTTGAGGCTTAAGTTACTTGGATTGGTTCATAGATAATAACGACACACGGTGATAAAAAAAATAATAGAAATGTACGTATATCAATTTGTTTTGTATTCTTATAATTGCTTGACGGAAAAAGTTAATAATTTTTAGTTTCATAATTTTTACTTAATACCTTATAAGCAATGTTTCAAAGTTTATCAAAACAACGAGATTCTATATTAATGACTCTCGTTTCTATTATTTTGTCCGTCACTATACCACTGTACAGTGAAAACTTATCTGGGATCATTGTGGGCCTTTTCTGCCACTTGGTTGTCTCATAGAAAACCTTGGATGCTGGAATGTACTGCACTAGGGCTTAATTGAATCATGTGAACAATATTACGTTGAGTTTAGCTATTTTATAATCTCTCTAGGATCTATTTACACCAGCGGTGGGCGCAAAATCGTTGTACCTACGGGCAGTTCTACAACAACAACCACAACAACTTAACTTATCAACGTAATGAAACTGACAACAACAACTAGCTTTTCGTTGTCTACCTACTTTGGCTCGACTCGAGCTAGCCTGTGTGCATTGTTGTTGCTAGCTTGCTCGCGAGTTGAGCGTGTCTAATTGTTTTATGACGCCTCGACTCGAGCTGCTTACAGTGCGAGCTTTCTACGGCGCCGAATAAAGTTGAGAGTAGCTGCTTAACGTCCCAGAGTACAGGCCGCCTACCGCTGATTATACACAGGTTAATATCGTTCGTAACCATATGGGGCATATTTGTAATATTTACATGACCTCAAATACGGTTAACTGTTTACACGCGATATTAACTTATTAAATGAAAATTTCGAAAAGTAGCTTATGATGTGTCTTAAGGCGATAAATAGAAGCTGCGACATTATAGTCACAATTACAGATTTAGAGTCACTTGAAATACCTGCACGAAGTAAGCTGAGACATGAAAATAGTCGATAGTTTAAGTTTTTCTTAATTTTAAGGGCTATTTACAGAAATGGAATAACAGTCAAATATCGAAACTAATATAGACAGTCTGCTGAAAAAAACTGCATTTAAATTTTGTTGATATCTTTAATGGTTTAGGAGTTATTCGATCTTGAAGTTTGACCCTACCCCTGCACGAAATAAGCTGTGAGCCACTGTATGTAAAACCTGTGTGATTGACACCTGAAATATATGGAAAGCTACACATATGTATGGAATACGACATCCGCCGATCGCATATTGATCTGGGTAATATCCATAGGTATCATGCCATATATGGCGTTTCTATATGCTCCTCTAGATTGATCCGATTCGGCTGAAAGTATCCAAGAAAGCGACTGCCGTCAATCTTATAACAGTTGCACAACTTTATAACAAACTCCTTTCAGCCATTTACAGGGTATACAAAAAACAGCACTTTTTTTGTTTTTACTGACATAAGTAAAAGATTTCTTTTATTTTCTTATTTTTCACACTTTTGCTCAGCAGAGCTCTTTCAACCGGCGCGGCGCAAACCACAGAAAATCGCGTTGTCTATTAACTACGGGAACTACTAACGTAACGTAACGGAGCATTGAAACATCCATATACATATACATGTGATAGGTTTACTGTTCCTTGGTCTCGCGCAGACGACGGACGGCGGAGCGCACGGAGGCAGCGGCTGTGGTGGAGTAAACCCAGGCACCGCCGGCAACGGTGCGCTTGCAGCGCTTGCACGACCAGATGCCCACAACGGAACGCTTCATGGAGTCCTGAAATTGATACACAAAATCAATAAATAAATGTATAAAAAGTTAATCCTACTTTATAACTTACCTTGCCGCAGAACGAGCACGTATATTTGCTGTGCTGGGTAATTTCCATCTTCTTGACCATCTTACGCAGCGAGGCACCATAACGGGTGCCATATTTACCAACGATTCCAACCTTCTTGGTGCGCTTGGCCTGTGTTAAAATAAAAAATAAACAGTTTAGTATGAAGCAAATATACACAATCTTGTTTTAACATATTTAAAAGCACTTGGCATACAAAATCAAACAATCAAGTAACAGCATATAGTTTGCTTTTGCATTACACAGTTTATTTAGTTTACAAAGCTTGCCGATTACATATATATTTTACGATTTTTATGAATTCGTACCATTTTTGTGTTGTTGATTTGTCAAAAATTCAACAGGAAAGAGACGGCCTGTCAATGCCGTAACGTGAAGTTGGCTGCGTTTGCACGCGTCGCAGACAAAAGCTGGCAGGTATGGGATTGCAATTGGCGGCAATGAATTTTTGAAAATGAATATAATAAAATGTAAAAAATTACTAATAATTTACTTGAAAACAAATAAGATAAGCTAAAAATAAATTTTAAACAGTTATAACATGCCTTGGATTTAGCATTTGACTTGAATGCATAAACAAGCGTTTGCCATTCGCGTGTGAACGCAACAGTCAGCTGATTGGTGCAAAATGCGTTTGTTGTTACCATTGCCAGTGCTGTCCAATGTGCGGTTTTGATAAAAAAAAGAAACACAAGTAAAATAAATTTACAACGAAGCGTTGCGTTATAAGCAGATTAGTGCGCATTTCACACAACGGCCGTCAACATTTTGTCACGTTTAAAGCCATTCAGCCACATTCAGCGTACACTACTGCAAAGAGTGTCGTCGATAGGCAGAGACGGAGAAAGAGACAGAGGCAGAGAAAGAGACGGAAATATGCACAGCTGTACGCTCCTGCAGGATGCAGACAACTATCAGCCGGACACGCTGGATCTCAACACAGACGCGAAGGCGGCCGCCTATTGGTTTCCCTGCTTTCGCGAGCTGGTCGTCAAATTCGCCAAGCAGGCGGCGAGCAGCCAAGCGGACGACGCGACGGCCGAGCAGCGGGCAGCGCAGTTCCAGGCGGCGTATCTGCAGCAGCTGGACGACTACCAGCACAACATATCCAGCAACAGTGGCAAGGTGGTGCTCGGCACCAGCGAGCTGCTCAAGCTGAACGAGACGATGCTGCGTCGCTTCGGCTTCACGGATCCCTGGCTGCGCCAGAAGCAGCAGGAGAACGCCTCGGCCAAGGGGCGGCTGAAGGCGCGCCTGCAGGAGATCGACGCCATTGCGGATGAGGATGCGCGCTGGACGGAATTGGTGCGCGGTGTCCTCGCCGGCAACATGTTCGACTGGGGCGCCCAGGCCATTGCCAGCATACTGGAGCAGGACAGCAACTTTGGACTGCATGCGGCTCTGGATCGCATCGAGGAACGACCCTGGCTGCTGGATGATCTGGATGCGTGGCTGCAGCGTCTTCATAGGCCAACGCCGCACAAGTGTGCCGCGATCTTTGTGGACAACAGTGGCGTCGATGTGGTGCTGGGCATCCTGCCCTTTGTCCGGGAGCTGCTCAGGCGCGGCACCAAGGTGCTGCTCTGCGCCAACAGTGAACCCTCGCTGAACGACGTGACCAGCAGAGAGTTGAGTGTCCTGCTCGACGATTGTGCCTGCCAGTGCAGCATTTTGGAGAACGCCTGGCGCTCCCAACGCCTGCTCGTCTATGCGAATGGACAGAGCGGACCGTGCCTGGACATGCGAACACTGCCGCCCGAGCTGTGCGACGCCATAGCTGCCAATGAGACTGATCTGCTCGTCATCGAGGGCATGGGCAGGGCGCTGCACACCAATCTGAATGCCCGCTTCAGCTGCGAGACCTTGAAGCTGGCGGTGATCAAGAACCGCTGGCTGGCCAAATACCTGGGCGGCGACAAGATGTTCGCGGTCATTTGCAAATACGAGCACAGCTAGTGCAGCCCGGAAGGAGAAGCGGAAGCGGAAGAGGATCGACCATTGATTGTTACGGATTGTTGGATTGTTTTTCAAATTATTGTTATTGTTTAATCCAAAAAAAAGCGAGATTGAGATTCAGATTCAGTTCAGATTCAGACTTGTGGGTTGGCTGTTGTATTTGTCTACTAAATAATTAGATACATCTACTATTATTTTAATCAGAACTGTAATTAAAAAGCGTGCGTAATTATCTAATTACTGCACAGTAATTTTCATAATTATTTTTGTTTAAATTCCTTGGCAATTTGTTGACAATTCCATAAATTCCTTTCTACTGCAAATTGAAACGATGCCTAGTTTTTAATTATTAAAAGTATAAATAACAATGGCTTTGTTTATCAGAGCAGCTCTCACATTAAACATCACATTTTTTTTATCGGTCACGGCTATAAATTAGCTGCCTGATAAGAGACACAACACAACAACCACAATGGATTAAAGCTCAATGTCGATAAGACATGAAACTAACCAGCCAGAACTTTGATTATGTGAAGAGGCTATTGTTTATACACAGACGCAGACACAAACACAGACGTGATAAAATGCACAAACAATTTGAATAGTGCCCCATTTTAAAATTGTGTCTCAGCTTTATTTTCACTAATTGTTTTACTTGCGATTAGGCGCACTATCTCTTCCTGTCTCCCTCGCTCCAACTGACTGATAAGCACACGCAGTGATAGTGATGATAGCCAGGAAATTGTTACTCGACCTTATCAGCTGAGAACTAAATTATAATCAGCTTGATACATTTAAAATGTAATTAGAGAATTTTACAGAATAATTTATACGTTTTGAGATGATAAATTATTACTCTGGAGACAGATTGACTGGTGAAATACCCTGTAGCAAGCGTAATGAAGTGGGCACTCCAACTAATAGACCTAGATTTAACTTTAGTATTCGCTAGGATCGACAAAATCAGATGGCCGTTAAAAAATTTTAATTTCCATTATCAAATGCGAATTCAACTCGTAATTCTTCATTTACAGGGTATATGTACATAAATTTACAATCAGCTGACTGTTTTCAAAATTGAAAAGAACATATTTGGATGATAAGCAAACTTGCAGATATTATGATCAATGCTTTAGAATGTGGTATGAATTTGCAGAGCTGATAAGATAAGAGTTTTGGAGTGCAAAAGAAAGAAATTTTGATAACAAGTAAATAGGTTGCAATCAAGAGTGATTGATCAGGTGGTACCCAGTAAATTTCTTAAGATACTACATAAGTAATATCACTCCCACACACCTTGCAAGCTATGAACGCTAGGTGGCGCTAAAGCTGCCACTATCAAATATGCTTCCTTTAATAACTTTTAAGTTTATTATCTAATCTTAATGGAACTTTCAGTTAAGGTAAAGAATGTGGTAATGTAAAGGCTATATCTTTGAAAATGTAAACATCTGATATATGTTTTCTAAGCTATAATATAAAATACTTGTACTTCCATGGAATAAAATAAACACTTAAAATTACAAAGCTCTAAAGCTACCTCAGAAATAAAGTATCTTTAACTAAAAGAATTATACGTGAAAAACTATTTTTGCTCCTCTTCACGTTTTAGGTAAAGAAACTTTATTTCTGAGAATGCAGTTTTTTTTAGTGAAATCACATATAATTAATTAGTAATGAAATAAAAATGCACATTAGGTTTTTTCTGTATTGAAATAAGATTTCTGAAACTTTTTTTTCTTGTTTTAGTTTTTTATTACTATAAGCAATAAAACTGCATACCACATATTATATTTTTAACTTGCACTTGTGCATTTCTAATTCAACAAAAATATGTGTCACATACATATATTTCTTTAACTAAGGTGCAAAACAAACGAAAAACATAGAAATAAATGTGAAATTGTCTAAAAATAACAGAAGAAGATTAACAAATCAGTGAATTTAAAATAGGAAAAATACACGTTCAAAACAAATATAAACAAAAAATAAATGTAATTTTCAAATTGGGAGAACGAAATCTATAATCGGATGACGACTGTTATCAATGTGACGATGCAAGCGAGGAGTATTAGCGATTTGCAATTGGAATCGCCGCCTCAGTACAGATCCGGAGGCTGGGGCTGTCGTAATACAGAGCGCGGCAATATGTATCTGATGGTCACTGTCCTGTTGCTCCTGCTGCATGTGCTTCTCCTGCCACTCTATTTGTACCTGACGTGGCATCATAGCTATTGGCGCAGTCGGGGATTGATCACAGCGAAGCCCCTGACGCTTCTGGGAACTTATCCCGGCCTGCTCACACGCAAGAGCAATCTTGTCGAGGATGTGCAGCATGTGTACGAGTAAGTAGCTCCCATCATTTAATTGGTCCTGGCAAATCCATTCCTCGGGCTTCCATCGCACAACAGCAAATACAAGAGCAAATATCGCGCTGTGGGCGTTTTTGTTACAAGACAACCTCAAATCCTTGTGCTGGATCCGGAGTTGGCTCACGAGGTGTTGGTCTTGAACTTCCGCTGCTATCGTGATTCCTTAACCAGCTCCTACATGCGGCACGCCAAGTGGGATAAGTATGCGCGTCGTAATCCCTTCTGGGCATCGGGCAATACCTGGCGACGTCTTCGCACTGAGGCCCAGACTGGTCTATCCGCCAATCGCCTGAAGCAGGGATTCGCCATTTGGGAGCAGAGCGGCAGGAAGTTAAACAATTATGTGGACCATCAGGCTAAGAAGCATTCGAATGTCGTTGAGACCAGGGATGTAAGTAGAGATGTTGTTTTATTATGGAGCAAATTAACAGAGATGATAGACAAAATTTCAAATATAACATTAAATTTAAAGGGAAAACTTCCGTGAGATTTTAGATATTTTTTATGATTTATTCAAAATTTCTAAAATGGTATTTTTTGTATGAATAGGAGGAAAACAGGGCTTAAATAGTCTGTTTAGCAATTTTCCAGAAATCATAAAAAATACTAGCGAAGAGATATTTGAAAAATTATTGCAGTCACTCTTAAAATTATTTAAAGAATTTATTTGCATCAACATATTTTTTGTTTGAGACCGAGGAAAAAGTAGAAAAAAACACAAAAATTCTTAATTTTCCATTGGCTAAAAAAATTTTTGTATCATTTAAACGTAATTTAAATGATAAGATTATTTTAAGAAATCTGCACCAAATCTTTTTAGTTAAAAGTATATTTTTTTTGAATAACTTCATTCACATAAACTTATTTCCCTGGGTGTAAAATTTCTAGAAAAATGAAATAGAAGTGCAACCAAATGTATAGAAGCTACCAAATGTATTATTATTCCAAATATTTCTTTAAAATATTTTTTTATGCGTCAGAAGAATTTATTCAAGATCAGAAAGTTCTTTGTAAGTAGTTTTTTCTCTTTCGAAACTTCGTATATTGCAATTTTGAAATCACGTTCAATTTAATCCCATTACGCTCTTATCTTACGTCAAAACTTTTCACATCCGGAATCACTTTCTTTGTCCATACTTTACTCTTCGTCCCTCTCATTCTGTTTATTTTTCCTTCATTTACTCACTTGATCTCCAGCTCTGCTTTCGCTATACCGCCGATGTCATGTGTGACTTTATTTGGGGCATTAATGCGGGCACATTGACTCCCAATGCCGATCAGCCCAATAAGGTGCAGGAAATGGCCAGCAAGTGGACCAGCTATGCCTTCTATATGATATCCGTCTTTATGGCCTCGATAGTGGCGCCTTTCACTCGCAAACTGTTGCGCTTACGTTTCTATCCCAAGGAAACCGATGATTTCTTCTCCAATCTGACCAGGGAATCAATTGAGCTGCGTCTCAAGTCCGGCGATGAGATACAACGCGTTGATTATCTATCTCATCTCTTAAAGCTGCGTGGGGAGAAGGAAGCTTCCCACGATGATCTGGTGGGCCATGCTCTGACTGTCATGTTGGATGGTTATGACACCACGGCCACAGCTTTGTTGCACGCTCTTTATTATGTGAGTAAGTTAATATTTAATTTTCTACAGGTATTCAATTCCTTTGGTCCTTGCAGCTGGCGAAGCATCCGGATGCTCAGCAAAAACTGCGCACGGAGATTCGCAATAGTACGGAAAAAGATCAAAGTCTCAGCTTTGATGAATTGTGTGAGCTACCCTATCTGGAGCAGGTTGTTTATGGTATGTAGTTTGAACTTGTAAGTTTCTTCTTTAATCTAATCCTTGCTCTTTCTTAGAATCCTTGCGTTTGAGCAGCCTAATACCGCAGTACACGAAAGTCTGCACTCATCCCACAAATATTCAACTGAATGAGTTTAAGCAACTGGAGGTGGAGGTGGGCATGACCATCATGATACCCAACTACCAGTTTCATCATGATCCCAAATACTTTCCCGAACCGGAGGTATTTCGACCCGAGAGATTCGACAATGGTGCCCATCATGAGCTCATTCGGAAGGGGATTCTGTTGCCCTTCAGCGATGGACCGCGCATTTGCATGGGTAAGTATTAATTGAATTAATATTCCAATATAATCACTGATTTATGATTTACATATGTACACTAGCCAGAAAAACTATGCGTACACCCTTATTTTTGCTTTAACAGCTATGTTAGTGAAGTTATCACAGTAAAAAAAATATATTTGGAAAGGTCGTTCAAATTCCGTTTAAATGATGCAAAAATATTCTTAACCCATTAAGTGCCCATTGAATATTTTGAGTTAAAAAAAAAGTCAATTTTTCAACTTTTTCCTCGATTTTTTCCAAAAAATGTTGGGATGCAAAAAAATTCTTGAAACAATTCTAGGAATGATTGCAAAAAAAAATTTTCAAAAATATTTTTGTTAGTATTTTTTAAAATTGTTTGAAAACTGCAAAAAAGGCACTTTTTGCATGAAAATGAGGAAAAATGGGTTAAAATGGTCATTTTTAGGATTTTCAAACAATTTTAAAAAATACTAACAAAAATATTTTTGAAAATTTTTTTTTGCAATCATTCCTAGAATTGTTACAAGAATTTTTTTGCATCCCAACATTTTTTGGAAAAAATCGAGGAAAAAAGTTGAAAAATTGACTTTTTTTTAACTCAAAATATTCAATGGGCACTTAATGGGTTAAGAATATTTTTGCATCATTTAAACGGAATTTGAACGACCTTTCCAAATATATTTTTTTTACTGTGATAACTTCACTAACATAGCTGTTAAAGCAAAAATAAGGGTGTACGCATAGTTTTTCTGGCTAGTGTATATTTTCTGCAATATTTGTTTTCCGTTTTTTCGTAAAATTCACCATCAAAACTACAACTTTCTATCACTATCTTGTTACTTGTTTGATTCTTACCAGTATTTATATTAACTGATTATTGTCTAGGCATGCGTCTGGCTTTATTGACATTGAAATCGGCCCTATTTAATATTATCAGCGAATATCAAGTTGTTTGCGGTAAGGAGCAGATAAGAACAGCTGGAGATTCTGGTTTTGGAGTAGTTCTTCAAGGCAATATCAATCTGGAGTATCGTCGCCTCTTAAAATAGATATATTTCAATTCTCATTGTACACTTGACTAAGTAATAGTCTCAATGTAACTAACTAAATAAATGTTTTAAACTAATAAAATCGCTATTTTTACACCCTATAATATCAAATCCAAGTGTAATTAATTGAGATGATTGATATGACATTAATATATTTAGAAATAGTTTCATTTTAATTGCCAGGTATACCCATTAATTAAAAACAATTAACGATTCACTCACGCTTAGACGCTTCAGATGTAAAAACCGACTAAATCTCGATTCAAGCCATATTTAACAAAGGTGCAAGATGAGCTTAAGGTCGCTTGACATTGCAGTCGTAAATCATTTTGCTGGAAGCTTTATATTCATTGATAAGAATGTCCTATATATAAATAATAATAAATATCGCGGCGTCAGAGATCGATGACTGGGGTTCAGTCAAGGTTAAAAAATAAACGATTGTATTTGAGTAAAAGATTTCTATATAAATGAGAGCGAAGAGTGTTTGCTCCATCAAAAAATTTGAGATTAGACGCTTTCGGATTTCGGAACAGCTCTCCAGCTGATAAGTACCCCCTTTTATTTTTGTGAAAAGATCAGTGACTGCGCCTCTGGTCGTTTTACTACTTATAGATGTTTTCAGCCCCGTCAATCGACGCTATCAGCCGGTATTGCTCAAAACGCTACTCGTCTGAAAGTTAATCATTCTATCAGTTCCCAGTTCGTTTCCATTGCGATTAGTTCAGTTCGTCGTCGTTATGTGGACACTGGTCGCTATACTGCTTGGATTCGTGCATGTCGCCTTTGCGCTCGTCTATTTGTATCTGACCTGGTTCCACAGCTATTGGAATAAACGAGGTCTGGTCACAGCCGAGCCAATCAGTCTCTTGGGCAGCTATCCGGGTCTTTTTGGCGGTGGCACCACATTCATAGGAGACTTGGGAAAGATCTATAAGTAAGTTTCTCGCTTTATCAAATCCATTAGAAAAGATTGTTAATTTAGATTATAATTTAACACTATACAATTTTACAAATAGAAAAAATAATAAAATCATTTTTTTAAATTATATTTTATAGCAAATACAAAGGGAAACATCGAGCTGTGGGCGTATTTTTGACACGGAAACCTCAAATCCTTGTGCTCGATCCAACGCTGGCCCATGAGGTGCTGGTTAAGAACTTCAGTGATTATCGGGATACCGTGACCAGCAGCTATGTAACGCATTCCAAGGACTACGACAAGTATGTATCGAGGAATCCCTTCTTCAGTGCGGGAGATGAATGGAAAAAGCGTCGCACAGATGGAGGAGCTGGGCTGACATCGAATAAACTAAAGCTAGCCTATTCCATCTGGGAGCAAACGGGAAATATGCTGCTCGAATATATGGGAAAATGCTTCGAGCAGCGATTTGACAATGTCATCGAGACAAGGGATGTGAGTGGAATAAAACTATCGAAGATAATCAATTAACTTTAGTTGTATTTCAGCTGTGCTATCGTTATACAGCCCAAGCCATGGGGGATTTCATCTGGGGCATCGATACGGGCTCCTTGACCTGTGGTCCCAATGAACCAAGTCAGTTTCTGAACATGACCACAGCCTGGGCCTACAATGCCTTCCAGAACATGAGGAACTTCAACAAAACTGCAATTGCTCCCATTATGCGTCGATTGTTTCGGATGCGCTTCTTTACCCAGAACTCAGATGAGATGTATCTGAAACTCACCCAAGATGCGGCCAGGCTGCGTCAAAGTGGCAGTGGCACCTCTCGCAACGATTACCTCGCGCACTTGCTGCAGTTGCAACAGAAGGGGGCAAGCTATGACGACATGGTGGGTCATGCTCTCACACTGCTCATGGATGGCTTCGAGACCTCCGGCGCTGTGCTCTATCATTTTCTCTACACGGTAATTGAGATGGATTTCCAAATGTACTAAATAGCACCCAATTTCACAATATTGTTTAATTTAATATTTAGCTGGGCGAGTATCAAGAGCAGCAGGAAAAGTTGAGAGCGGAAATATTGAATGCCCTAGAGGCTGATAAGATTATCACCTATGAGCAGCTTAATGCTCTACCTTATCTCGATCAGTGTGTTAACGGTGAGTGTAAACAATAATAAACTTCAAAAGATTACTTCCCAATTAACCCAAAACATTCACTTTTTAGAATCGATGCGTTTGACCAGCGCTATTGGTTTCTTCATCAAAATCTGCACAAGGCCCACAACTATAGATCTGGGCGATGGCAAGATTGTGAATGTGGAGCCGGGCACCACCGTGGCCATTCCCACCTATCACATCCATCACGACGAGACTTACTATTCGGATCCCATGACGTTTAAGCCTGAACGCTTTGACAATGATGCTGCCAGTGAATTCAACAAGCGCGGCTGCCTTTTGCCATTTGGCGATGGTCCACGAATTTGTATGGGTGAGTATAGCTACTTAGAAAGTAATGTTAGTACCATTTATTTGGCTGAAATTTAAGAAGACTCAAAATTATTAAGAAATTAGGTCTTCATTATGTTCCTTTGACCTAAGAATATTTTATAAGTTAAATAGATCGAAATTTCAAATGATTAAAAAAAATCTTGAAGAGAAAAAAAAACCCATTTTATTCCGCGATACAAAAAGTAGTTCGTTTAAACCCACTTTTCTAGGCTAATTTAAAAAATTTTTTTTTTTAAATTAAAAAGAATTACATTTTTTTTTAATGTGAAGAATGATTACTCATTTTCTTGATTTTCTAATTTTCTAAATTTTCCATTTGAAATTGAAAACATTGATTCACAAAAAAGTCACTCTGAAAATTAAAAATTTTGCTGTTCAAGTAGCGGGAGGAAATTGGTTAAGAGGTTAATCCTTGTCTTTTTAAGAAGTAATATACAGAGCTAATTTGATACTCAGAGATGTAAGACTATTTATATATATATATATAACATATTTTATAATAACTTATGCATAACCATTAACCGTTTCTTTTTTTAATAATCTAGGCATGCGAATGGGATTATTGAATATTAAAATGGCTGTGGTGCAAATTTTATCAAAATACAAAGTCGAGCAAACTTCAAAGTTGCCTCTCAGCTCGGACTCTGGCCTTGGCATCTTTTTGGATGGTGATGTTAATTTGAAATACACAAAATTATAATAACAAATAAAGCACAACATTTCTATAACTCGATCTGTAGCAATATTTGGGACACACTTGCGAGTATTACGAGCGTGAAACGTCTGTTGCCGTATGTGTTGGATTTCTGGTGTCGACCGCAGCAAAATTTAATTTAGCGCAAACCAACCAACCGCAGTCCAACTGACACCAAGGCGACACCCTACCCCCTCTGCATTCCCCTACCTCTACCAAATATTGTTGCGACCCTCAACGGGACACAAAGCCCGCTAAACTTACCACTGTGTGTGTGTGTGTGTGTAGAAGTATTTTCATATTGAGCGACCGCATGCAGTGGACATCGCCAATGCAACTCTGGTCTGCACCATGTGCTCACATATGAATGTGTTTGAATGAGTATGAGTGTGTCCATGGCTGAGTGTGGTGTACTGTGTTGTATGCTGCAGAGGCTGCGTTTCAGAATACCCACTACCTGATTAGTCAAATGGGCTGTTTGCAATTATGTGATCTATGTTTCAGAGTAAGTTTAAACTTTTAAAAATTCAATAAATAAAACACAAGTATCTAGTGTTTTTAAGATATAATCTAACAGGAGACAACGTCAAATTTCTGCAATTCCACTTATTATTACTATTGCAGAAAATCTTATAAGAAGCAATCTTAAAAGAATATATTCCAAAGCACTAAAATTTCTGTGATAAATACATTTAATTGATTATATTTTAAATAAATACAAAAATTGTAAGTTAATTAAATTATATTATATTATGTATTTTTGCAGCCTTTTTTTTTTTTAATTAAAAGTTTAATTTTTATTTATGTACAGCTACAGGGTATACGTGAGTGAAGGCAAACGCGATCGGTAAATTGTTGTTATTTACATTGAATTCTTTTAATTTTTTTTGTCTTTTGTTTTACCAACAAGCCACAAAATTTCATTTGAGCTTGCAATATGGCGCATTTAAATTTCGTTTTTGTATACCCTGTAAATAAATATTTACAGGAAGAGTATGATAAAATTATGAAATGCTAATACTAATTCTTTGATTAAGGTTAAACATCAATGTAAAGCTGTAGCTATTTTTATTTATTTTTATTTTAAACCAATTAATTCTAATATACTTATAAGTGAGGAAAGAGGAATGCCCAAGACATGTGGCTTGTTACAGGGTATTTCCAATTCAAGCATATTTCATAAATGCATTCACACTTAGTTTTTATTTTAGCCTTGTTATATTTTTGAAACAAGCGCAAAATGCTAAAAGTTTTCTGAAATGAAAAGCCTTTATTTATATATAGCATATATGTATATTTCTGGGTGTGTGTGAGTGGAAATGAAATTTTATGACGCCGTCGTCGCCATTTTATTTATTAACCTAAACAAATTGTGGCTTAAATAAATTTTGGTTTCGCATAACCGCAAATATTTGAATTCGATTTGAATTTAAATGCAGCTTTGCTTTTTGAAAGGAAAGCAGGAGGAAGAGAGAGACAGAGAAAGAGAGAGAAAGACACTACAAAGCAGCCACGCCCATAGCCATAAAAAGTTAATGACTGTCGCAGTTAACGCGAAGTGAAATGAATACAGCCAAAAATACAGCGAAGTCTAAGCCAAAGACGAAAGCGAAGCGAAAGCCTTCATTTGATGTTGCAACAACAGTTGAAGATAAGCAGGAGGAGAAGGAGCAGGAGCAGCAAGGACATGCCACAGCCATGAGGCTGACTGAGCCCGTGGCTGAGGTTGTACCTGGCTTGTGGCATGTGGCAGGCTTCATGCTACGTTGGCTTTTATCCAATTTACCTGATAACCACAAATGAGCGTTAATGGGCAAATAAATAGAAAAGTGGCAACTACGACGCGACGGCGCGTTAACTGAATGAGAAGAGACCCTTTCCTCCTATCCTCCCTCCCCTCCTCCCACCACTGTATAGCTATATTGTCATCTGGGCGCTTTGGTAGATGCTCTGTCGTGTATATTTAGTACATTTACTAAACAAATTTAATGCGTTTACCCAGCTCACGCTGCAGGCGAAGACTGAGGCATTTGTTTGTCAAGCGGCGTGGAAATGTGGAAATCTCTGGCAATAAATTTAGATGGAACTCATAAAATGCCATCAGCATGTCGATTAAAGAGGCGACTCTTAAAATTCACTCTAAAGCACTTGAGTTTTATGTAGGTGAAAGTGTCATTTATCGTTTAAAAGTTTCATAAGTGCAAATTGTTTGAGTTGAGGTGCTTTTAATGGAGATGAAGTAGAAAAAATCCATAAAAGTATTTGTATACTTAAAGTCAACTAAAAGAAATAATACAAATTAAATAACGAGTTTAAAGTTTAAACTAAATTTATTTAGTTATTTATTGTCAGGCTAAAAGCTGCCGACACAACAATTCATTTAAAAATATAAAATTAAAATTAGAAATTAGAATCTAAAATTAAAAAGAAAATAAATAAACAAATAAATTATTGCAGAAATGTATATGAAATTAATGCAGTATTATATTTTGTTTAATTGACAAACATTTTGATATTTCCTTTCTGAAACTTAAATAATTATATTAATTCACCCACAAACTCATTATTCCTTAGCTTCATTAATAAAAAAATATGTTGCATGTCTTGCATTGCAATATTTGAATTAGGATATCAACAAGAGCTATTTTGTCCGACGGTTATAATCTCTAAATCTCTGGTTCATTCATGAATTTTTAAAAAAATTGGATGCAAAATTCCTAGACTATTGAATATGTATGGAAATGGCAGAAGAATAAATCTTCTACCTTCTAAAGTATTTAAATATTTATACAAATAATCTATAAATATATTTATCTCCAGATAATTTCGTAACTTTAAATGCTACTAGTATTATCGTTTACCCATAATGTCAGTTTAGTCTTTTTCACGCTTACACTTGCTGGACACCAAATTAGTCCCGATTTAAATGCAGTCGATGCCTCTGGAGGCGAAAACCAACGTTTGACAGACGAGCTGAGAGGGCAAACAATGTGCCAATTTGTAGCCTTGGAGCCTGAAGGCGCAATTGATATGTGTTGAAGGCAGTAAAGGGAATATGGTTCGAGAGGGGAGGAGATTAGGGAGGAGGATGGGCGAGTTACGAAACTTTGTGGATGGTAGCATTGTGTCAACCTAACATTAATTTGGGCACGTTCCATTTGCCAGCGGGTCTCGTGTCTCGTGTCTGTGCCGAGTTGAATTACGTTGACGTTGTTGCAACTGTAGTTGCAACTGGCAACTTGCAACTGTAGGTGTAGCTGTTTGAAGTTGGTTGGTGTTATTGCCGCTGTGTTGGCATTGCAACACTTTGGCCACAAATAGCAACGCAAAATGTAGCCAGGAAACAGCTAATGGAATTAGCAACAATTTAACCATTAAACACATCATGTGCATTGGCATGTTGCACTTTAGCAGGGGGCAACCGAACGCAGTTCAGCATCCAGAATCCAGTGGCATGCAACATTGGCCATCGTACTCGTCCTCCATTGCTGTCCATTGTTGAGTCGAGTGTGGGGTCGGTTTGTCGGGTTGTCTGTCCGTGTTTCTGCTTGGTTAGCTGGGATACAAGCACCTCCCAATTCACTGACTCTCTGTCTACCTTACGCCGTTTATTGGCATTAAATCCCCAAACGTTACGCTGCCATTCAATGGCTTCACAATGCTTAATAGACTTTGGGGTTTTATTGCCGGTTGGCAACAGTTGGCCCGAACGCTGATTTCAAATTGCTTGCATTGTGCAACGTTGCGCTAATTAAAATGAAATTTCTCTCCGCTTAAACGCAAAGACCCAATCGCAGCTACTTTAATCGTAAAGGGTCCTGATTCCCCCTTAGATTTTATTCCTGCTGCCCACACAAAGTCAAAGGCAATGTGTAAGCATAAGCCCGGGCTAAGTATTAAAGTACTTTGCCTTTATGACAGGTAAGTATTTGTGTAAGCAAACCAAATTTTTGCTGACTGGCCACAAACTTGTTGACCCACTGCACGTATACGTAATGCGAGTGCTGGTCATTCAAACCAAAAGGTTCCAGAACTAGCTCAATCGGCTTAGTTTATAGTTAGTCCCGAAAATAACAAACATATACTCCAATAAATTTAATTGAAAATAAAAGCAATATTTGAGGAACAATTGAGATAAAGCAGTCGGCTTGATGGAATAAGCTATTAAAGACAAATTCAATTTTATAAATTTTAAATAAATGCATGGACTGAATTTAAATTTGTTTAATTTAAATAACAGAAACTATTTCAAAATAGTTTTTGTTAAATATATAAAATATCTAAAAGAAACCAGTTTCATGAATATAAGCACAAGAGTATCTTAATTATAAAGAGTATCTACATAAATTGCTCACAATTTATTTTGTCTCTAATCTTGGATCAATTGAACTAGTTCCCTTTATAGCCTGACATCCCTCAGCTGAGGTAGCTCATGTCTTATATAAACACACACACACACACGTGCCTGCAGGTTGTTTGTTGGCAGTTTGTTTGTTTATTTGCTTGTTATATGAGCATTGCTCATGGTCAGGTAATTTGCTTCGAAAAATGGCATCATTAGCTTAACAAATTGCCATTTTGTTGCTGCCCATAAATCGCACAAAAGTAGGCAATAGTATATAGGCCGAATGGACGAGAAAGTCGCTCTGTTAGACAGGCGTCAGCTCTTAATTAAAATTGAAAATAGCCAAAAGTCATTGGAATTTCGTTTGTAATTTCCCCTTACCCTGCCTGCCCCTTGCCTTTTGCTATTGACTTGCGGCACATAAAGATTTTCATTAGCGCTTCGTTTGCGAGGCAAATGAATATTAAGTGAATTCTAAATGAAAATAGACAGCAAATGTTGTAGCTTATTTTCCCTATTTCTTATTGTTGTTGTTCTTTTATGTCAAGTCTGACCATTCATAAATCATTAATATGCTAAAATTTGAGGGGCATTGTTATTAAATCTATTTATATACGACGAACAACTTAAATATTACGTATACGCCCACTTGAGCAAGCAGCCAGCCAGACAGAGAGACGCCCCCTTCCAGTGTGTTTGCGCCAGATAAAAACTTTAAGAATTATAACTTTGGGGATTTTAGGAGCCCCAAATGTCGCACAATGACCACAAAAGTAAATAACGTGTCCCCACATACCACAGTCGGAACAGCAGACAACAGAACGGAACAGAATAACAAGATATGCGAGGAAGTGTGGGAGAAGCAGATGAAGTGAAAAAAATATAAAAAAAAATAGCGAACTTTTAAATATAATTTCAGCTTTTGTGCTGGTGCGTCAACATGGAACATGATATGGCACAAATGTCCCCATGGACTCTGGACGAGCGGAGTTCGGTTCTGACCAGGCCAGGAAACGTCCGAAAAAGGGAGAGCAGGGACAGGGAGCAGGGAACGACCTGGGCTAGTTTAGCTCGGCCGTTGTCAATATTTGTTATACAATCAGCAAATACGAGCAGTTAGCTTGTGGTCAAGCTCGGTAGTTCCTGTCCCTTTGGATAAGGCTAAGACTGCGTGTACAAATAAATGAAGCTGTTAGACATTTGTTCAGCTCCGAAGTTCGAATTGACAATGTTGTTTGTCTTGAAGCGACTCGATTGCTTTGTGAAGCTCAATTAGAGCGAATTCGCATTCCTCAGAATGTTGGGCAAAAATGTCAAGCAATTTGTTTGGCGTCATATATGTATGGAGCCTGCTGACTTTGCTGTCAAGCTTCCCTTTACTGTCGCTAATAACATTGACAACTGTCAACGCTTCGCGGGAGTAGCTGTCACATGCACTCCCACTCACAAACACACACCCACACACACACACAATCATACAGAGACTGACACATGGGTGTACAGTGTACACTACTATCACTGGAGGCAAAGCTATCAAGCGCTTTTCTCAACTGTCAGATATACAGAGGCAACGGGGCAAAGGCATGTTGCAGGCAGGGAGAGGGGCATCTGTGTGAGGAGGCACTCACTAACGGCCCTCGTATTCACATTCACATTCACGTTCACATTCGCATTCGGACTCGGGGCACAAGCCGCTTTACTTCTTAACTTTTGTCAGCTTTGCTTTTTCATTTCAGCTCTGCTGAAAATTCATGAAGATATTTTTTTTTATTTTATAAATATGAATCATGTTGCACTCGGAAAAATGTTCATGGTCATACATGATAAGAGCTATACACTTAAAACAGTCTCTCTTTATTTTGGTCGGGGTCAATCAGAAGACCAAAAATCACGTTGACTGCTCTGTGTCAATAGAAAGAATTTTAATCTTAGATTAAACTTGTAAAATAAACAAAAATAAACTGATTTTTATAAAATGTTAAGCTTTGAGCTGAACTTTTAGCGAAATTTATACTTAATATAGGTTTCCATTGGTATTTTTATAATTATAATTAAAGTTTCAAATAATAATTAACTGGCTACAGAATTCCTTTTGGAAATCTAGACTGAAAGTTGTTGAAAGTTTTTGGAATAAAAGAAAACAGTTTTAAATGGACTTTAAAATCAAGGCATTGTAAATTGATTAAAACAAAATAGTATTAATCTTTAAATAATTATCACCTCAAGGCCCAGTTTACTTGTTTGTTAAGTAATTTTCATAGAGTGTCACTTAAATTCGTCGTTGTCGTCAGCCAAAATGATTTCAGTTGCTGTGTAGGGTGCTTCAAAATGAAACGAAATAAAATACGTCTGCAATTTATGCATATTAAAAACTATATTTTTTGACTTACCCACCTACAGTCACATACTCGTACGTATACGTATTCGTTGGAGTATTTATGAGTATGCAGCTCCATGGCCATAACATCATATGCACTTCAGTTAAGCCCATGCGTTGGTATTCTCCTGTTTTTTTTCTCTGTTTTTTGAACGTATAATTTTTACTTCCTGAGTATTGGACATTGTTGCCATGGCGCCAGCGAACTTTTGCCTTGGCACAACTTTTGTCAGTTTTATGTATGTTGGATGGCCGGAGATGCCAGCGACGCGACTCTTCGTGACGCTATCCAGTGCCACACCGACGCCACCAAATTTAATGCGCAATGGAATCGGACTTGAAAGCGGCATCGCAGTTGCAACGAAACTCGACAAAAGTAATAAATTTTCATGCTCCACTGTCAAACGGGTGTTGTGACTTCGGTATGACGTTCAGAAAGAGAAGATGGAAGAAAGTTTCTGAGACAATTCATGGATCAATGATTTAGTTTTCAGTATAAGAATTTGGTAATATACTAAAAGGATTATGAGCTCATTAAGCCATACAAGAAAAGTAGAATCTATAGATCAGTTCAGACAGACTTGCAAATAAATTAAAATATGGAAAAAGTTAAAGCTTGCCATATAATGAAAACATAGAAAAGAATTAGTTTAGATCTCTAACAATGATAAAAAAATATGATCTATTGAAATTTAATTTTTGCACATTATTTACAAGGTTGTAAGAGTATGAAGATTTTGAACAAAAGATATAAATAAAGAATACAAATTTACAGAAACTATACGCATTCCTTGTTAGTGTAGTTAATATTCGGCTAGAAGTTGTTGTTTTCGCATTTTATTTATTTCTGTACTATTTTTTATTTCTTTCATTTTAAGTATTTTTTTTATTAAGTTTAACGAGCGCCGTTTCAGTCATTTGGGTTAAGTCTATAATGTTTTTCGAGACATGTGAATATTAAATGATTTCCATGTGGCATAATGATGAAGGTAAAATGCAGTTGGATGACTCTGTGTTGGTCAGTGTTCGGTTCCATATGCGTTTCAGCAGACGGGTCATCCGTTTTTAATCAAATGCATAGCTGAGGCCGATGAAGGACGAGGAGGATGAAAGGCGACCAGGGCTGTCAACTGACGATTGCAGGCCTCAAGATGGCAAAGTGTGCCCGTGTGTTTGTGTGTGTGTGTCTCTGTCTCTTGCCGTTATTCCAGTTGCACTTCTCGGTGGTTGCATGTGGCAAATGCAAAGCAGCTGTCGGTTCCGACTCGACTGCTGACTGTGGCTGATATGGCTCACTTGTGTCATTTATCTTCTTTTACGGCATGAGAGCGATGCATTCAATTGCAAAGGTGCCAGGCAGCTGCCTGAGCAACGCATAAGGCACGCACACATACACACACACTAGCACACATTTACACACACACATGATTGCACATGCTCGTGCATATTTGAGAAATTGTGTTTGAACTTTGGCTTTGGTTTGACTCCCTTTGCTGTCGTGTGAACTGCAATCGACTGTCTGTTGTTGTTACGTTGTTCCTTATTGCAGTTGTTGTTGTTGTTGCTTTTGTTGTCAACTGCAAAAGCTACGATTTGCCAACACTCCTTCACACACAATCACACTCAAACATACCTCGACATAGACACGAATGTCTCTCACGCTGATTGAAAAATTTGCACAAATTTTTAGCCGGGCTGCCATTTTAAGTCTTTCTCTGTGTCCCGCTCCTCCGCCCTCTGCCCTCCTCCTACTCCTACTGCAGACAACTCGACTGATTCTTTGCATGTCTTGTCCGTAATAAACTTGACACTCGAACCCGGAACCCATGAACACTTCCCTCCACATGGAGTGCTTGTAAAATTTATGCGCTTTTAAGAAATTCATTCAAAAATTGACAACAAATTGCACTTTGCTTCTGTGACAACAATGCCAACGACAACAATAAAAATATGCTGTGCAAGTTGTTTGTTTGGCACATCCACAATTTCAGCTTTTACAGACAAAATTTTTTATAAATCAATATCAATATAACATGTTTGAACTAAATTATGCAAAAATTATTAAACAATTTATAATTCTCTTATTGTTTGTAAAAAAAATTTAAGAAATTTCCAACTCTTAAAGATGTTAAATTAGAAAAAATTATTGTATAGCTTATTATCATTTTATATCATTTCTATTTGCTTCGAAATCAGTTGAAAAATGTAGTTAACCTGAAAAACTTACTTGATATGTTTGAATTCAGTACTGAAAAAAATAAAAATAGTGAAATATATTGCAAGAATATTAAATTCACAATCTGGGAATTCGGTTTTTATGAGTCGTCGTCTGGCAACAATCAAATTGGCAAATCGTGTTATGCAAATGTCGAGTGCAATGAACGTGCCTAAAATTGCAATTAGTGCAATTTGCAGCGCAAAATGGCGTATAAAATATCAATAAACAGTTGGCAAACAAATCGGCCAAAAACGATGCTCAGTGAAGTGGCCAACAGAGACGCAGATACAGATACAAAATGCAGACACGGATACAGATACAGATACAGCTATAAATGCAATTCATGCAATTTAATTTTGCCAACTCGTGGCGGGTCAAAATAAATATGACTGCAAATATGGTATGAGTATGTAAGTGAATGTAATGGATATGCATGAAGAAATGATATTTTAATACTTTATAGACAACTTCAATTTAAGTCTTTAATATAATTACTACAATGACAATTTGATTTAACTGCTTGCTATGTTCACAAATTTATAATTAAATTATTGCTGCTTAATGGAAGCATTTTCTAATATCTGATTTAAATGAAAATATAATATTGACTTTGTTTAATTTTATTTACTTGCACATATAATTAATTATAACGATAATTATTATTAGTATAACAATGTTAATGGGGTAAGAAGATTACAGTCAAAACCATATTCGTAATTTAAACTGAATGAATATTATTATCAAGCATTCAATTTCAATGAGATTAATAACCACTCAAATTTATTAATTAAATGTCATTGTAAATTATTTCACATCAATTTGTAAAAAATTGGACATTGTTTAAGTATGTATAAGTACATTTCAAATCCACTTCAAATTAAAAATAAAACCGCAATCGGTTGACAATTGATACAAGTTATTTATCTGATAATTTCGTACAGAGCATTTCCCAGTCGAGCGTGCCGAGAACTTTTCAAGCACATTTAATAAATATTATGATTATGCAAATATGTTTAGTGTCAGCTTTAATTTGCTTTTTTATTATTATTGTTGTCGACTTATAAAAAGTGCAAACAAAAAATGCCAATTGATTTTGTTAATTGAAAACAATTACGAATGCTCAAATCCATTAAAATAAATAATAATAAGTCGGAAATTGTTTTGTGCTGAAATAAAATAATTAAATTTGACAGGCGAAACCGCAAATGGCGTAAATTGCGGAAAATTTTCATTTAGCGAGTATCTGTTGGGTTGAATAATGGAAATGTTGCCTCTTCCCCTGCTTGGCCCAAAAGCTAATTTTGCAAATTAATTACAAATGATGCGCATAAAGGAGCTTCTCCAATAATCATACACAATGTGTGTGTGTAAGAGTTTGCTTTTGTTTTTTGTGGCTTGATTTTTAATTTATGCGCGCCGCAGTTGATTTTCACATAAAATCCATCGCATAGCTTCGCAAATCCACCGCAACTTAAAAGCTTAAAACGCCAC
The DNA here is from genome assembly GCA_037043495.1 of Drosophila recens. NCBI lineage: Eukaryota > Metazoa > Arthropoda > Insecta > Diptera > Drosophilidae > Drosophila > Drosophila recens. The sequence goes on along the minus strand of JBAMBJ010001242.1, from coordinate 13,045 downwards.
GCGAGCAACGGCTGTGCTGGAGTCCCGGCTGCTGTGGTGTCCTGGTATCTCCTGGATCCTGCAAGCGCTGTATCGGATGCCGCGCCCGATGCCAAGTCCCCGGCCAAGGCTTATAAATTTTAATTAAAACGCGCACAGCTCGCACAACGTCAACGACAGCGTCAGCCGCGCTTATTTCCGCTTACATTACAATTACATTCGTTTCGCCAGTGGCAGCACCAATGGACCAAGTGTGGGCCAAGTGGGGCATCGGTGGAACCGGAGGAGGAGGAGTTAGACTCAGCTTCGCGACTGGCCAGGTATCTGGCTTTAGCCAGTGTTTAGTTCAGGTCTTAACACCTGAACTACGGCTGCTGAAATAAGCATGAAGCCAATTTAGTTACGGCGTTTTTATAAATGTCATTTACTTATTCACATATACCCTGTAATTGTACATAAGCATCAAGAAGTAATGTAAGATTAAGAAACTGTTTTCTTATTTTTCAAATTAATTTACAACGGATTCTATGGTCCAAAACTAAATTTGGGAGTAGTCGAATTGAAGATGCCCTGCACATTCTTTTAAAATAAAATAAAAAGAAAATGGTTGACTGGAAGATGTCCTGTAAACACATTTTAAATAGTTAAAAACATTCGTATATTTTGCATAAAATGTAAAGCATAAACTATGATGTAGGCAGGATGGACTAACAGATACCCTTCACATACTTTTTAAAAACCCAAGCCCACATAATAAAATATATTTAATATATTATTTAAGTTATCTTTTCAATTTCCATTTTATGCCCAATTAGCTAAAGCTGAAAAGATGTTGCTTTCCAAATAATCCGAATAGATCGCAGACTCTTGGATTATCTCGCCCACAGACAAACAGTAACTCGACGAGTAGTAATTAAAAGCAGTCTTCATGATTTGCTCACAGATGTTGCTGGCTTAATGTTCAATCAAATGCCAGACGGTTGTTACCAAAAGACACAACTTTTCGGGCCAACATTAATGTAGAGCTGGCTGTCTCGGTTCTTGTCTCCAGGGAGGAAGGAAGAACAGGACGGAATGAACAATGCAATGGCAACATTTGGTGGCGTTCCGTTGCAGCACTAATGACGCGAATCGGCCTAAATAACAAGCTGCTGGCAGTTGGTCAACAAGCGGAGCGGGAAGCTGGCAGCGTTGCCAACTGCCAACTGCGTTGCCAACTCAGCAGTCGATTTTTTAAGGTCCTTCGCTTTCCCACCCATTGAGCGCACTAATGAGACGCAATGGAGAGAAACAAGGAGACCGCAGAATGGAAATTAAGTAAAATGCAACAACGAAGACCAGTCGTGACAGTGGGCGTTGTGTGGGCGTGGCACTGATGCTTGGATAGATTTGATTTAATTAAGTTGAAGTAGGCGAAGGAATGAGAGCTGAAATGTAACAAGTTTGCCGTCAAATTCAGAGCGACATCTAAAAGTCACTTGGCATTGAGTTGACTGTCTGTACGAGTAAGTTGATTTTGTGAAGAGACTTGCAACAACCTAATGGAAATCGAAATGAAGATTAAACTTAACGGACAGGCATTGCGGCAGTTCGGAGTCGCCAAGATCTTTCAGGAATCGGATGAGCAGAAACAGTCCATCAGCTTCTCCCAGGATGGGCAGCGTTTGGCTGTGTGCGATCATCAAAACATGATTATCTACAGTTGCACGGCTCTGACGCAGCTGTGTCAGGTGCTGATGCATCAATATCATCCGGAATCGGTGTGCTTTACAGCCCAAACGGATCAACTGCTGCACAGCTCCACGAGGGTGAGTACGACTCTGATTAGAACTATTTTTAGGTGTTTCTAGCTACTGGCCTGAAGGCCTTAGCTGCTCTGGCTTTAAACCACATTGTAGCTTAGGATTAATTCTAAGCTACAATAATATAAATAAAATAAATAAATAATGATGATTTAATAATAAACTCAAACAACATTTGCAGACATTAGATTAAGTAAACAATAATTAAATAAAAATTAAAAAAAAATTAAATTATTGTAAAATATAGTTTTTAATATATAATAAATGTAACTTTATTTTAAGTAATCAACACATTCTGACTAACACATTAAATAAAAATTAAAAAAAAAAGATAAAGCCAAAAAAAAATGATTTATAGAATAATTTTCCCTAATGATGATCTACAGTTTAGTTAAAATAATATGTAGAAAATAATTACATCTAAAAACTGTTAATATAATGAAACATACATAATTTATAAATATAATCATTTAATATACAAATTTTTTTTAAAAATTTCTATATGAAAAATGTGACGATAAGGTATAGAAAACTTTGGATCAAAGAGTTTTTTACAAGTTTAATTGATTTAACCAATTTTAGGCTCAATTCCTGATCTTTACTCTCAATCATTCCAGATGGACTTTGCGATAAGATGCTTGGATCTCGAGAGTCGTCAGCATGTGCGTCTCTTCAGTGGACATACGGCCAAGGTGCGATGCCTGAGTTTTCAGCCGGGCAGTGAGAATAATTTCATGAGTGCTGGAAGGGATAACAAAGTGCTGATGTGGGATCTGCGTACCTCTGGTTATACGAGACAACTGGACAAAATGGAGAGTCCATTGTGTGCCTATGATCCGGCTGGTTTGGTATGCGCCACATCGTCGACAACGGAACGCATTGAGATCTTCGATGTGCGGATGCTGAGCGAGAAGCCGTGCCAGAAATTCAACTACATGTTGAATACCTTGGCCGATTGGACACAGCTGCAGTTTGCGCCGGATGGCAAGACGATTTTGCTGGCCACCGATTATTCGTGGTGCTTCAGCGTGGACGCCTTCAACGGTGGCTTCTGTCAGGCCTACACGGGCTACGCCAACGATGACCATCTGCCGCTGCAGGTCAGCTACACGGCCGACTCCCAGTTCGTGTTGTCTGGCGCGGATGGGGGTCGTGTCCATGTCTGGGATGCATCCTCGGGCCAACTGGTTGCCGTATTGCTCAGCATTAGCATTTATCCCGTGAGCTGTCTGCAATTCAATCCCAAGATTGCCATGTTTGTCAGCAGCGATGTGATGACTCGGTTCTGGCTGCCCAAGGCCGATGGACAGTATGATTTTGTGGAGGAGGAAGCACAAGCACAAACGCAATCCAGTATTGATGTACCCACAATTGACCTAACCATCACAGATGATAGCGATATGGAAGTGGTTCAGATTAACAGGCAGCAAATAAGAAGGAATCGAGTCAAGAGACGTTTGTCCCATTGGCGGCGGGTTCCTGTTGGAAATAGCCTCGAGGAGGGAGAGCTGGCTGATAACTGAAACTCCCGATAGAACAGCTACAACAGCAACAACAACAACAGAGACATAAACTATCAATCAGAGTTGCACTTGCAATGCCTGCTGTTATCCTTTTCCCTAAAGTTTCACTTCCAGTTGCAGTTGTGCAATTGAATTGCTTCACTTGGACCAAAGTTTCAACAACTGGCAGCACACTTCACAGCTGGAGCAACAACAACATAAACACAACAACAAAAACAACAACAAGCGACTGTTGAACAACGTGGTACAAAAACTTGGACGCCTTATGCTTTTGAGACACAAATTGTCGAGTTTTGCCAGCAAATTGCACAGCTGGCTGCCTTCGTCTCTGTAATGCAGTCAAAGTTTCCAGAGGGGGGGAATGAAGGGGGGAATCAAGTCAAAAAGGGGGTAACTTTGGCGGCAAAGCTGACAAGCGTTTCATTTAGTTTAGTTTCTGTTATTTTTATTTATTCACAAAAGAGATTTATATACTTTTAATATTGATGAAACCTTTTACAAATACCCACACAAATTTCTCTTTTCAACTTTACTCAAGTTCTTTTCATGTAGCTCTAATTGAATGTGTATGTACGTATGTATGTATGTGCCACAGTTGCGTTTACTTGAGAAATGGCCAAAAGGACAAGCATCTACTCAACGACTTAAGTTATCAAAAATTGTGGTAAGTTTTTGGCCAAAGTGCAGCCAAGTTGGGCTTTGTCAATAACTTTCTGGTGAGAAGCTGTAAAGTTTTTTGGTAGAAGCATCTAGTTTTTGTATGTGTTGATAGCTCGACCGCAAAAAACCTTGTGGATCTTCAGAGAAACTTCTGTGTGGAGTTTCTGAATGTAATAGAAGAGCCGCATAATTATTAGAGAAACTACAAGTACAAGAAATCCAATTTACTTTGTTAGATCTTATCTGGTTTTAGCATAAATATTCCGAATATTTCTGATGAAAGTAGACAGACATCTTTAAATAATTAAGTGAGTTATATGATTATAATAAAAGTTTATATGTAAATGTTTTAAAATTTGCATTATCAGCCCAAGATTCTGCATTAGTTTAAGGAATTTGTTTAGGCTGTGTATTAATATATTCCCTACTAAATAAAATTGATTCTCTCAATTTCCCTACAGTTTTTACAGAAATTTAATCAGCTTATACTTAGTATGCAAAAGATTAAATTTAATCGGTCCCCAGTAAGAAATCTTTGATCTCTGTGAGATAACAAAATGGAATAAATACTAGCAATAACTGTGAAATGCCAATACCCAATGCCTTAGGGATTTGACACAGCTTAGTTTCTGCACTCCAAAGCAGTCTCAATTTCATAATAGAAGCATAAAATTTGCATTATTTTGCCATAGTTTTGAATAGTAATCGTTAATCGAATATGCCGAGTCAAATGGGAAACGTGCCAATGGCAAACAATTCAAAAGTCAAAAGTACACTCAAATTTCGAACATCTCCCAAAATAGTTAAAGCAACAACAACAATGCCAATAACAATAACAGTTATTAAGCTAATTAAGTGGAAATATTAGAAAGCGAGGCTAAGTAAACATAAATTAACGCACGCGACAAATTTGCAGCTGAGAGCGGAAACGGAAGCGCACGTGTCGCCATTTTGATTTGCATGGTCATTGGCACTGAGGCTGGAACATCCTTTGAAGCGCATAAACGTCGCACGCTCTCAGCCGAAGTAAAATTAATTAAAAAAGGTATACAAAATGCAAAAACGAAATGCGCCAAATGCGTGACTGAATTATAAAACAAATCTCTACCTTCTGTTTGCCCCTCATCCTCCCTCTAGCATCCCATAAAATCAACTGTGCAATGACGCAGGAATATTTAATGCTGCTGCTCTCTTTGGGTAATAAAAGCGGATTTCTTTAGGAGTCCAGCTCACAAATCTTGTTTGGGCTCAACTTGTGTGCGATGGAGCGGCTAAGAGTGGAAAAGGGAAACTGCGGGAGGGGCTTCAAAAACACGGCCCATTGCTCTTTTTTTTTTGGCGAAGTATGAAAAAGTTGTGCAAACTTTGTAGTCAAGTCGAAAATTATTAAGGAATTTTGTACTTGAGGCGCCAATCAGTTGCATGCATCGCTGCGAGTGACAGCAACAACAAGACTAAGAGAAAGCAGGTCACTCGGGCATTATAATAAAAGTGATTTAAAGTCGACTACAATCCATACTTATTATAAAGAATCAATTTGACCTTAATGCAACTACAAGTTTTCGATTCTCATTCTGAGAGACGGAAGAGGAGGGTAAGAGGGGGACGATTGTTTGCTAAACTTTTAAATTACTCGGCGGGCACTTTCAATAATGGCAGCCCCTACCTGATGACCTCCGCTTGTAGTTAGATGTGTGGGGCACTTCAACTCGGCCCAGACTTTTAAGCGGCAAAACTTTTACAGCTCTGGCAGAAATCTTCTATTTTTAGACCCTTTACTTTAAATAAACAAAGGTCATATAAGTTTGTAAAAAATGTGTATATATCAAGTAAATATATTCTTGATCAGAAATCAATAAAAACCTAAATCCCACAGACCTAAATTAAGTTTAGTTTAGAATTCTGACTCAGTAATAAGTACAGGGTCTCTCCCTGTCGGGTTCACTTGGTTGTAGTCTTTCCTACTAGTTCTCTCATATTCTTTGTCCGCTGTCCCTTGTTCGTTGTTCCTTGAGAGTTCAAGCAGGACTTTGACTTGCCTTCGCTTTCGACAAAGTTGTCTTGCAAGTTTCGTGTTGGAATCGCCCAGGGGAGTGTACGGCGGGACGTCTATTTCCGCTTCGGGCGTAAAAATAACAATCGACTTGCAGTTTGAATACATCATAGAGTCGGAGATGGAGTTGAATAAGTGGAATTTGTCCCCTCCTCCACTTCCCATTGCTCATTCCCTGCCACTATCATCCCGAATATCTTGCTTGCTTTGCTTTTGCTTCCTTCTTTTTTAAGATGGCGGGATTAAGTGGATTTTTAAGTGGCAGCAGCAAAAGTGGCCACGGGCCAGCTCCGGCTTAACTTTCCGGCTTAGGCCCCATCCCTTGTGACACAATTACATGCACGTTACGACTTCTCTCTCCGCATTTCCTCTCGCTCCATTTCCATTTCCTCAGTCTCCATAAAATGGCTTAGCCATTGACATGGACAGCACGTGCTAATGGCCAGTTTTCGGTGGGAGGGGAGGGGCACAGACATTCACTCGCTGGCTAACCTATTTTTGCCGGTGGGCCAATTCTTTCCGTCGACTGCTTGCAAAATTAGCAAACAATTTGTGTGACCAGCGAAGAGAAGAGATTTATCAGACAGTTGCCAGTAATTGAGCCTGGAATTGTACAAGTTTTTATCAACTAAAAACAAATAAAGTATTTGATGAAATAAAAGCATTTAGTTTGCCGTTTACTTATTTAAGTTTAGTTCTGATTACAAGTTAGCCGTTAAGGGTTCTTTCTTAAAGCCAATAATTTTCTTGGCACTGTTTTTAAGCTATATTTGTTTTTACTGAAGTTTAATGCACTACATTTCCCAATGGAGTTTTTCAGCTTGAGCGTGTTACGTTAAAATGATTAATGATAAATAATCATTCATTATATTGTTTTAAGTTTTATTCCATATTTATTTGGACTATATTAAACAAATTCTACTTTTTATAAATATCTTAAGCATTTGTATCATAAAATTGAATGATTTAATGCCCCACAAGGACAGACTTTAAATATGGTAAAAAAAAATAATATTAAAATATATGGTTAGCTCATCTCAATTATTTGTAAGCAAACTTTGCACTCCAGCTTTCTAAACGTTAAGTAGACAATTCACATTCTTCAAGTACTAGCTATCCTCGTTTTACGAAAGCAATTGAGGCTCAATCAGGCAATGTATTAGGCATTTGTAGTCGGCATTCAAAAGCTCATTTGGCCAACTCTGACGATGGTCAAAGGTCCTGTGAGGCGGCTGTTGATGTCAGGACAGTTGCCAGCATTGATTGATCCTTTCAAAATGCCAAAATCCGAAACTATAAAACTGCCTTCGGGCAATGGTTAGAGCAACAACAACAACAACAATAGGGCCAACAAACTGAAACATTTGGCAGTTTGGTCGTTGGTTCAATTTGGTTTGTGATTGCCTCAAATTAACCGACCGTTTGGCAATTCCGTTGTCCCTTTTGGGGAGGGGGAAAGCGAATAGTCGTGACGATTTGTCAATTGTCCGCTGACTAGTCGTAACTGCGAGTCGACACTCAGTCAATCATGCATTCAATCAAGCAACTCATACTCGACACTCGACAAAAACACTCAAAGTGCCGCTTTCTAAACTTTGATTTGCAATTTTGACGCGCCTTTTAAATTGGAATTTTTCGCTTTCAGCTTTGTAAATTCCTCCATTCGAATGTCAACAACAACAACAACAACAAGGACAAACAACAACAACAACAGCGTGGACAACAACATCAACAACTGTTGTAAAAACAACAATAACAGCAATAGCAAACAACAAATACAATCAAAGTTATGCGCTGTTGATATGTTTTTAAGCGTCCCGTTGCTTTTAACTGCGAACTCGCTTCCTATTCTTATTTATTTTTCATTTTTTATATAGGAGTCGGTGGTGTGGTGGGAGAAGGGGCAAGGGGCAAGGGCTGGCGCTTTGGGACTTAGAGCTCAAAGGTTTTAGTCATTGCCATCGGCTGGCCAACATTTCCGAGCAGAGTCGGCATCGCCCTTCCTCCTGCCATCACCCTTTTCCTCCATCTCCCTCTCTCGCCCTCGCCATCGACATCGCCATCGCCGTTGCAATCAGCTTAACAGTAACTAGAAAATAAATTGCATTCGATTTTGTTTTTCTCGCATTCTGTTGTTACCCTGCAAATACAAGAGTATTTTCACATTTCACATGATTTAAAAGACTGAACAAATAAAAAAATAAGTAAAAAAATAATAAAAAATATTTAATATAAAATAAATGTAATTGTTGATGAGATAAACATTACAAATTATAATGAATAAAAGGAATTAAAAATCCATCGAATAAATACTTAGCTTAAATTATGAAATTTTAGTTTTAAACGGATTAAAAGATTTGGTAAATCAGTCCTACTTTCTAAAATTATTAGGTAGCATGTTCTATTAGAAAATCAATTAGAAATATTGTGGTTTAAATATTAACTTTGATTCTTTAGAATTATCACTGAAATTACTCTATATTTATTGTATGATTGATTTAAGTATTGATCAAATTATCTGAATATCAATTGATTAAATTCTCAATATATATTTCAACTTTCAATAGCTCCTTTCATCTTAAAGTGTATTCGATTATCGATCACTATGTGCTCTAATTTTCTTGTTATTGCGCACTTTTTTCATTTTTTAGCTCGCGCTGGCTTTGCCGGCTTTTTGTTATGGTTTTTGTGTTCCGGCCTTAAAGCCCTCCATCCTCTCCGCTATTTCCGCTCAATCTCTGTATCTTTTGTCTTTGTACTGATGTACGCTATGGTCAAATGCGTGATTGGCCAAAACTGGCGCGAAACCAGGCAAAGCACAGCGTAGCCGAAACAACAAACAAAGCAAAGCAAAAGGAAAAGAACAAAAAAATAGAACAAAAATAAAAAGGGAAAAAGCGCTAAAGACGATGCCAGCAAACTGCAATTTCTGCAAACTAAGTGAAAAATTGTGCGCCGCAGCAAATGTTGTCATTGTTGGTGGTGGGTGGATTTCTGGATTTCAGTGCGATTTCTGGGCGGTCTGGGCGGTTTACTGGTGGCTTTCTGAGTGGTTGAGGACATTGTTTTTGTTTGTGCAGCTGCCGTTGGGCAGCTTTTAATACGATTTTTTTGTCCATGGCACGTGGCGAGTGGCGATCAGTCGGCCACAATCCGTTAGCCCAGTCTTTTGCTTTGCTTTTAACCAATTTGTTTGGTTCCGCGCACAAATTGAGGCCAAGTTTGTTTGCTCTGATTTTTCCCAGCTTGGTCATTCGATAACAAATTGTAGCGCATTAAATAACAACGTTAACTATTTTTTTAATTGAATTTCTTTTACGAGTAAATTGCATTGCTTGCAGATACATTTATCAGCCAGACAGTTATTGATATCATCGAGGTCTTTATACATTCTTATCGTCCATCCCCATGCCAGCCCCAATCCAATTAATTAGTTTTATGCGATTTGACAAACTAAATTCAATTTAGTTGTCAACTAATCCCCGACCCCAACCACTTCAACAGACACCAGAAAGTAAGCATGTGATTGAAACTTAATTTCAAATTGCCAACGGCCAACAGTTGCAAGTGACACTTATTCCAAAGCAAATTACAAACTCTCCATATACCCTATTAATAGATAATGATATCTTAATGGGGAATGACAGTTTTTAGTCTACAAATATCAAATAGGGTAATCAATGGACTATGTCAACCAGTTCATTATTCTTTGAACTTATAATATAGAACTGGGAACATTCTGTCCATTACATATGCTTGAAAGTCTATATATTTCTCATATAGATTGGTAGGGGTGTAAAATGGAGGGTTTTCCCTCTAATAATATATAAAGTTCTTTCTTAGTTTTAAATTGAAAATCAATATTAGAGCAGACCACATACACACTTTCTATGCATATTCAAGCAGTTACAATATTGCGTATACGCATTGAATGTTACGTATACGCCGAGTGTGCATTAATCATTGCCATCAGCAGCGGCAAGTTCATATTTTACGGCAATTAGACGCCTCGCTGACCATAACTAAAATACGAATAAAAATGAGAAATGAACTAACACCTGACTCTTAACGATTGTTAGGTGTCCTGTTGTTGTTGTTCTTTTTGTTGTGGTTGTCATGATTGTTATTGTTGTTTTGGGACCATTTGTGTATGTTTTGCATTTGTTACGCGCGAACGTTTTATATTTATTTAATTTCTCTCTTGTTTATTTTTGTTTGACATAAAAATGTGATTCGCTTTGTGAAGCTAGGGGAGTTCAGAGGAACTGGGGGCGTGTCCAGCGCTTCGCTGAGCGTCATTAAAATCAAAGAGCAATGCGAGTGAAAGTGTGTGTGAAATGCTCAACGCATAAATCATTTTTTATTACCTAAACGACAATTATTTTGCCACAAAAATCAAAACGAGACTGGAACAAATGACAGCGCCAGCAACAGACAATAATGCCATTTTTTAATACTCTGTAGCTGCACAAAGTGCTCTAGAGGGGGTATGATACATTTTTGAAATAATAGTTGTTGCAGGGAAGATTTTCAGAGTTTTATTATCGAATCAAATCAATTTAATGCAAATACCCGCTACACTGAACTTCAGTGTTAGTCGGGTATTATCTTGCTATTTTGAAGCCCTTTAGATATAGTGAATTTAATTTGAAAGGGTATATTGTAGTTATGTTAATGATTATATTAGAAAGGTAAATATTTTGGTTAGGCTTTTGGAGGTTTTTTGAAAACCATAGTCAGTAAAATCTTTTGGAAGAGAAGGTTCAAATTTCGCTCGAAATAAATCGCAAATAAATTCCTTAAATGCGGGTAGAACATAGCTTTGGAAATATATTTATAAATAAATAACGACAATTCTCTCTCAACTTTTATAACCACTTCTGAGATTATCGATTTCCGAACCATATTAAATAAATATACATTTATGTTTCAACTTCGACCAAGCGTCGCAGGGAATGCTACTGTTTGTATAGCCCATTATTCAATGGTTTTTTTTTTGGAAGGTTTATAAATAAATGCGAAGCTACACGTGACAGGGACATACACGGCACGCGGCATGCGGCACTCGGCTTGATTTATGACCCAGAGAAATGCCTATATGCAGGCAACAACAAATTCTGGCTTTAACAAAGAGCCGAAAACCGAAGGCTGACATTGATCACATGGGGCAAAGTGCGGGCGGAGCACGCTGCGTATGAGTTATTTTAATTACAATAATGGCATGTCAATTACAAAAGCTGTGACACTGTGACACTTTTGTCGGGGGACAGCAGGCAAATTAATTATCCGAGTGGCATTAAATGTGTTTAGTTTGCCGGCATAATTAAATATTAAATGCAAGTGAAAGCAAAGTGAAAATAAAAATGCAACAAAGTGCGACAAAAATGGGGAAAGTTAATAAAATTAAGTTAACAATTTTGCCAAAGCCAAAGCAGCTTAAGCAGATTTACAATACATATTTTAATTATACAGCGCGTAAACTAATTAAACCAATACAGTCGCCGGGGCAGCACACATGAGACGTGTGGCAAGCACTGAAAGGGGGCAGGTGCAGGGTCGAGGGCGTGGCAGGCGCACACGCAGCAAGTTTTAAGCTCTATTTGTTAACTTTAATGCCACGGCGAGGAAGCTAGGGAGCGAGGGAGCAACGTCATAAGGATAATACAAGTTGATGCCACTGGAAAATCAGAGTCACAGGGAGTCACAGGGAGCAAGGGGGCAAGGGAGGGCTTAGTAATGCGTGGCTAGAGGGTGTGGTTTTCTTTCTTTGTGTGTGTGTGTGAGTGTGGGAGCGTGTGTGCTGTGAACAGCAAATGAAGTGCGCCACAGCGGTGGTCGCACTGCGAGAAAAGCAATGCTAAATTATTCCTATGCTGGCTGCAAGTGTGCAAAAGTAGATCCAGATGCAGATATAGATGCGAATGCGGATGTAGCTGGGATATGGTCGCTTATGAGGCATGAGGTTTGCTTTATTTAATGCAGGCAGGCGTTGCGCTTGTCAGAAAAAGGCAACGCTACCATTAAATTAAAATAGTTGAGCTTAAATGCTGCGTATATGCAATTACGGAAGACAAATCGTTTCGTTCTGTACGACAGTTCCTTAAAGGCTTCACTTCGAGTTTAATAGAAGCTTGAGATGTAATCCTTGGTGTACAAATTTTTTTTAATGAAACTATTAAAAATTGAATGCAAAATGGCATTCCGCTTTGAAATCTGATCAGTTTTGGCAAAGCTATGAAAGTATGAAGTTGGTCTGATTATCGACCTAGTAACTTTACAAGTCAAAGCTTTTGTTCTTTAAAATTTAAATTTACATCACCAGTTACAATTCCTGTTGTTTTATTTTTTGTTCTTCTCTTGCTCCAAATAAATTTTTAGTATAATAAATCGTTAACAACTTTACTAAAGTTATTACCAACTGACTCTGTAATTGAACAAAATTATTATACATACAACTGTATACCAAGGCTTTTCAGTTTTTTAATTAAAATTAATATTAATATATGCTGCTAATCTGATTTTGGAGCAGCAACTTAGACCTGTTTATAGCTTATATCAGTCATGCAGGAATTGCAGCATTTTAACTCGATTTAAAATGAATATCACGTGCCACAACATTCACCTAAACACATTCGCATGGATATAGAGCGAAAGCGGACACACCCTCAGCGAACACGTACAGCAAATCAAGGTGAGGTGTAAACTTTATTAAGCATACGCCGCGTGTGCGTCCCGCATTTGAGTTTGAGTTTCTCCAGCAATTCCCTAATCATTTGACAGCTGTTGTTCAGGAGCTTAAAGTTTACTTTGGTATTATGCTCGTTGTCGTTGTAGAAAGCACATATTTTATTTAATATTTGTTTGCTTAAGCGCCTTCCGCATACCTAAGTACCAACGTGTGTGTGTGTGTGTGTGCTTGTACAGGTGTCCGTCGTGTGTGTGAGTGTGTGCGTGTAGTTGTGTTTACGTTTTGTTTACTTTTACTGTCAGTTGTCAATTATTTTTATTGGCAGGTATTATTATTTTGT
>JBAMBJ010001240.1:0-58270 GCA_037043495.1 Drosophila recens | reverse complement strand
TGCTGCAGTTGTGATAAAAGTTTATCGACTGCGCGCTTTTAAGCTATAGAAATTTAAAAGCAACAGCAACAATGACTAAAAGACCAAGAGGAAGAGGAAGAGGAAGAACGAAGGCAGCCATGTGGACGACGCACAGTGGACAAAACGGCTAGACTAGCAGACAATAATTAATATCTATGAAAATAGGTAACACTTTTTGCCCAAGTCCGTAATAAAAGTTCTCGATTTTGTATTACATTTAATTTATTTTAACTAAATTTATATTAAAAACAGTTAGAAAAAATAAACATACTTAAAAATATCGTACAATAAACCAATATTTAGAGAATTTTTTTATCATCTTGGAAATAATAACCTTATATAAAGTATTAATATTTAATTGAATAAAAACAAAAAAATATAACAAACTTTTAAAATAAAATAAAAAATTCTTAGAGCAGAAAACTTTTTTAAGTATTTTTTTTTATAATAACTTAAATCAAAATTTTTAAAAATTTGAATTAATATAAGCTACAAAATATACCAAACTCTTATCGTCAAATAAAAAAAATCGTACAATCAAGAAATTGTTTTATTATTTGTTTTATCATCTTCAAAAAAAATAACTTAATTCAAATTGCGATAATTTGAATGAATTATCCCACTGTGCGAAGCAGCGCAGCAAGTGTGCAAAAGATAAATATGCAAAGCGGCTCAGCGCATAAGAGAGAGGGAGATAGAGAGGGGGAGAGAGGAGAGGGAAAGGGTGAGCCTATGATAGTGTTCCAACTAGAAGAAGAAAGCAACGGCGCAGGTGCAACAACAACAACAACAACAACAACAGCTGGTTAGATAAGCGCGCTAATTTATCTGAAACTGAAGCCGTTACACACACACACACACACACACACATACATATTGTTGTTATCCAGTGTGTACACACTGTACATTTTATTTGCATGACTGCTGATATCATTGAGCAAAAAAAAAAAATAAAATAAAATACAAAAAGCGAATCGAATTCGAAGCTGAACAGAGAAAACAGAAACAGAAAACAGAAACGTGCTCACAGCAACTGCAGCAACGATAAGGAGTTCAAGAGCGAGAGAGCTTAACACCCCACCACCCCCTCTCTTCCAACTCACTCCCACTCCCCCTCTCACAGTTCCCCTCACTAAGTTATGGTCAGCTCTGAGCACGTATTATCGATTCCAAAAATGCATATATCAAATGACAAATGGCAAACAACAAAATGTAATTAGTTAATAATAACTCTCTGAACAAGGTGTGTCCGATCAACATATCAAACACATTTTCATTGCATTTACCTCAAAATATATATACAGTCGGTCAAGTAATTTTCTTGACCAAACAAAACCCTTCACAATTTATTTTTTCTATTATTAATAAAATTAAACCCAACTCATTTAACTATTTATAATTTCAACTATTAAAAATATTAAAAAATTTTAAAATTTATTATTTTTTTAAAGACACATATTTTTTATTGTATTTTAAAAAAAATAATTCAACTCAAATCATTTCATTATTTATATTTAAAGCTATTAAAAAGCCAGATAAAGTCTACTTTTATGACTTTTTTTCTCGTTCTCAAAAAAAAAAATATTTTTATGCTTAAAGTTTCTCTAAGCAATTCCAATATAAACTGCAAACAAAATTTTTAAAAAATCTCTTTGCTAGTATTTTTTATGATTTTTTTTATGGGGTAACCTTAGAAGAATTGTGTTTAAAAAGGAGGAAAAAGAGTGGCTAAAATAGTAATTTTTAGCAATTTTCAAAAAAACAATAAAAAAAATACTAGCAAAGGGATTTTAGAAGGCACTATTAGAATTGTTTGGAAAAACTTTTTGCATCAGAATATTTTTTGTTCGAGACCGAAAAAAAAGTCAAAAACGTAGACTTTTAAAAAAAATTTAACATTTTCAATGGGTTCTTAATGGGTTAAGGAAACTTTTGTATCATTCAAACGGAATTTAAATGATCTATCCATTGATACAAAACTTAACATAAAGTATGTTGAAATTATGAGTAGATTTTACTTTAGTTTTGTCAAAATACTTTATTCGACGACTGTATATTTAACTATAAAAAAGCCAGTTAATTTTTTTTTTTTTTTTAAATTAATTATATTTTTTTTGCTTGTTCCAAGAACCACAATTAATAGAAAAACTCGGAATAAAGTTAGTTAGTTAGTAAGTTTCAAACTATCAATTATTTAATATTATATGATCATTTTTTTTAATAAATAATATTAAACGTAATAAATAGTATAATATTTAAAGCATTTAGAGTATCTGTAGCTGTGCTTATTTAATGGAATTAAAGTTTAAATCAAGTTGACAATCGCATAGCTTAATTTTTTGTTGCAGAACACGGAACACAGTTCGTTCACATGGAAAACCCCGAAAACAAAACAAAAAATAAAAATATGTATGACAAGCTGACAATGCTGTTTATAAGTAATACTTAAAGCAGGTGTAACTTGTGGAGCGCAGAGAATGTACAGTGTGACAAAAAAGTATTTTGAATTTACATAAAAAATATGCTATGTTATTTCACTTTTTATCCAATTCATTATTCTTAAAATCATAATTTCTATCTAACATTAAACAATTTTAAATGTATTTTTTTAGAAATTTATTAAAATCGGAGATCAACAAGAACTTATGTAAAGTATTTACTGAAGTACAGAAAAGTTCTATATATTTTTTATAAAACGATAAAAAAAAAATTGAGAATAATTATAGACAGTTAGTCAAGTAACTGTTCTGACCACGAAAAATATTTTCAAATATTATTTTTATACTTATGTTTTAAGCCAGATGATTTTTTACTTAATTAAGGCATAAAATATAAAAAAAAAAAATTAAATATGCCGATTTTAAATTAGTCAATTTTTGCCGATTTTTATAGTTTGTCAATTATTTTTGCGAATTATGTAATTAGTCAATTTTTGCGTATTTTGCAATTACTTAAGTGTTTACTTAAGTACAGAAAAGTTCTATATATTTTTTATAAAACAATCAAAAAAATATTGAAGATACTTATAGACAGTTAGTCAAGTAATTGTTTTGACCACGAAAAATATTTTCATACTTTGTTTTGTATTAGTTATTTTATATTCATATTTACTTAATTAAGGAATCAAAAATTTAAAAAACAAATTAAATATGCCGATTTTAAATTAGTCAATTTTGGCGATATTTTAAATTTGTCAATTTTTTGCAAATTTGTAATTAGTCATTTTTTTTTTAAATTAAAAAAAAAATTTTTTTGCGAATTTTTGAAATACAGTCAAACTTCCCTAACTCGAACTGCCCTAACTCGAAGTCTCTCTAACTCGAACAAAATCGAGTGGCAATACTAGGCAAATTTCATACAATTCAACTTCCCTAACTCGAAGTCTCCCTAACTCGAACTTTTTTCTTGGATAATGGTGATTCGAGTTAGGGAAGTTCGACTGTATGTCAAAAATTACTTGACTAAGTGTATGGGTTGGGGGTGGGGCAATGGGCGTTAATGGGTTAAGTGTGCTCACCTTTATTCAACGGCTTTGGATTCGACTGTTTGCGTCGTGACATTGTTTGGAGTCCAATGCGGCGAGAGAGTTGAGAGCTTTCAATAAGCTGCGTCTACATTAAATCCCTGTTGACATTTACCGGCGGAATCCACAAATTAACACACACACACGCACACGCACGCACGCACGCACACACTTGTAATCCACACTAAACACTATCCACAAAATCACAATCACCAATTGGAATTGGAATTGGAATGCAATTGGAAGGCATGCAGTTATCAAATATCAATTATTTAATAATTATATTTCGATTATTTTGATTATTTCTGTGACCTCTTTGTGTGTATTTTAAACTTTGTAATTAATTATAAATTAATTAAATACGCGATTGGAATCAATTCGATTTATTCAACATTCTGATTAGCAAATTGTTAATTGTATTTTGTTTTTTGCTGCTCGCGTGCTAAAGTTGACGGCGTCGACAACGGCGTCGGCGTAGCGTTGACGTGACGTGACGTTGCTTTCCCGTAGCGTAACGTAAGCGAGCGAGCGTCCGAACAGTGCAAAGTCTTGCTCACAACTAACTAAGTGCTGCCGATGTCGCTGCGCTGCGCTGCTTCGTTGAAGTCGTTTGGAGCCGAAAGCTCCAACATAAAACGTCGCTGGCGTCGGCGTCGGCAGCGACTGCGACTGCGACGGCGACGGCAACAGCGAGTGCTTTACTCTCTCTCTCTCATTTCATTTGCGCGCGCACTCTCACAGCTTTTCCATTTTGTTTTGACTTTATTTTGCATTGCGACGCGCGCTTTGCTTTCCTGTTTCGCAGCATGATAAGAATCAAAACAAAAAGCCGAAATACAACGCACGTTTCACACACAATTTACACAATGTACAAATTGCTTGCGATAGTTTTATATTTACTCAACGTTTTTTTAATTGTTGCTACGTTTTTTTCCTCACAACTGGTTGTTTAATAAATACAGACATTTAAAAAGGTTTTTTTTCTTTGCTCAACCGCCGGTGGGGAAAATAAAACAACAACACCTGGCCCCAAGTATTGCAAAAGAAAAAGGTGGCAGCCTTGGCTTACAGAAAAAAATTCAGCGATAGTTTTGTTATGTGGCAGCCCTGTCACCACAAAAAAGGGACGATAGTCAGATTTACCTTCTTTTATTTTAAATGGGTTGATAATTCTTTAATTTTTCAGCTTTATTTTGTCTAATTTACAATTAATTTAATTTATTCAATTATAATTCCATTGCAAATTAAAGCTAAATTTTTGATTTAAATTGCTCGCCTTGCCTTTCGTAGCTCCAATTGATTGGCAACGCTTTTTACGATAGTTGGCTACTCAAGTTGCTGCGAATAAAATGCAGCATACTTTTTGGCTGAAATATATATTTATATTTCTTATTGGAATTTGAAACTACAATGTATTACAATTTAGCCATGAATTATTAAAAAAGGCAGGAACTATTAAACAATTAACAATTAACTATTTTAATTGCATTTATTTAAAAAAAAATAATACTAAAAGTAAAAATGTATTAAAACTAATAAAAATTTGGTAAAAACGCTTTTAAAGCAATATTTAATAATAAATAATATTACAGGAGCTTTTAAAAAATAAAACATTACTTTTTTATTACTTTATTAACATTTAAATTTTAAATAATGGTTTGAAATAAAACTTAGTTATTCAAATTCAAAAGAATATTAAAAATAAATAAATACTTTAAATATATTTTTAGCTCATTAAATTTTGCACTAATGCAATTATTTAGAGCTAAGATAATTGTATAATAATAATAAATATAAATGAATTAAGTAAATCACCAAATTCATATGAAACATACCCTAGGGAAATAAGTATATGTGGGTGAAGTTATTCAAAAAAAATATACTTTAAACACAAAATATTTGATGCAAATTTCTTAAAATAATTTTATCATTTAGTTTCCGTTTGAATGACACAAAAATTTTCCTAACCCATTAAGTACCCATGGAAAATTTAGAACTTTTGTAAAAGTGTTTTTTTTTCACTTTTTTCCTCGATTTTTTACAAAAAATATTTTGATGCAAAAAAATTCTTCAAACAATTCTAAGAGTGACTGCAAAAAAAAATTTTCCAAAATATTTTTGTTATTATTTTTTAAAATTTTTTGAAATTTGCTAAAATGGCACTTTTTGTATGAAAAGGAGGAAAAAGTAAGAAAAAGGGGTTAAAATAGTCATATTTAAAATTTTCAAAAAATTTAAAAAAATAGTAACAAAAATATTTTTGAACATTTTTTTTTGCAGTCACTCTTAGAATTGTTTGAAGAATTTTTTTGCATCAAAATATTTTTTGTAAAAAATCGAGGAAGAAGTTGACTCTTGCCCCTCTCAAGTAGTGAAGGATCCATCAGAGGAAGAAACAGCCAACCAGCTCTAAACAAAAAGAGGGATGTGGGAACCCGACATCTCAAGTAGGCCTTGAACTGACATGTGATGAAATGATTGTATATAGTATGGCAGTCGACATCGAGCTACGATACCGGCTAGAGCTTCTAAATATAAATTAAATAATATTCGTCATTTAAAATTTAGTCTTTAAAATATGAATTTTGTTCCTTTCAAAGTTGTTTGAGTATTTCGCCTGGAGTCTGTAAACCTTAAGTTCTTCACGTAACTTATTCCTTCAAATAATCGGAGTCGTCCGCCCACTCATTTTTAATCGTCGCCAGGATTGATTTCGGCTGAAAGAGATCGTAACACATATCGGCAAGAGCATGGGATAATGGTGTTGGGATCAAAGCTCTTATGTATTTGATTATTCGGATCGGCAATATAGTCAGGTCAAAAGCATCAGTAATGTAGCGCAAATTGGGCACGATACCAGGTACAAATTGGGTAAGTTCCTCTAACTGGACACGTAGAACAGACAAAGAAGCAAAAAAGTCCTTTCGATCGTCAAATATATAACATTCGATGCGATATCGTGACATAATCGTAGGTGAACATCCGAGCAAATTATACTCAGGCCGAACAAAAAGTTTGATGTCCAGAAGATCAAAGAGTCGAAAGAGAATTAAAAGATGCTCCTTACGAGGAATGGGACGTGAATTGATTCTTTCAAGAAGATTACCAACATTGTAATACGTTTGCCTCTCACACATATTACACAGTTTACATTGCAGTAACAGGCGAGCCTTTTTCGAGAAATGAGCTGGTACCACCAATGGGTCCATCAGTCGTTCAAACTGTGATGAATTCGTTTTCAATATTGTTAGTGAGTTATCATAATAAATATTGACAGACTCCAGATACCTGTAGTTTTCTCAGTGTGTTACAATTTTTTAAAACAACCTTGTCAAACTGTAATTCTTGTAAGCCGAGATAATTCAACCTCCTTTTTATCATCAACCGAGATGACTATCCATGCTTGTTCGGGGACTGGGGGCCCTGCCTTAAAATGTCATGAGCTGCCCCAGGCGAACAGGCCCAATACTACCTGCTGGATCAACCTAAACAATCAAAGGACCCCTTCTGGAGTACGATTTCTAACACAAACTTTTTATTTTCTACACAACCTTTTGTTACTCCTACACAGCTTATTGATTAGAGGAAAAACAAGGAATCACACTGTGGAAAAATGCAGAAATTATGGTTGTAAATTTGTAGATCTTATTAATGAAATAAAGGGACGGCAAAGGGGGCAACCAGAGAAGTCGGACGCGCTAATTCATAAATTAGCTTACCAGTAAATTTTTATTGCTCTAAATAAACAAAAAAGGCGGCGACGGCGGCGGAAAACTGCACAGAAATTACTGTATTTTGAAAATTGCGTATGCTAACAAAACCGACTATAAGAAGGAGATCCGCGAATATGTTCTAATGTATAACGTAACACCTCACGGCACAACAGGTTGCCCTCCCACAGAATTGATATTCGGTCGAGTCATTCGTGACAAAATTCCCTGGATTGGTGATTTAACTGGGGAATTCATAGATTCATCGGAAAAAGATCTGGACTGTATCAATAAAAACAAAGGAAAAATAGCAGCCGACAAAAGGAGAGGAGCAAAGGAGACAACTATAGATGTTGGAGACACGGTTCTATTGAGAAACGTAATTTTTCCAAGCAAACTAACAACCAACTTCGATACCACGGAATATAAGGTGTTAAGGAAGAATGGTAGTATGGTAGAAGTTATAGGGGATGGGAAGCGATTTTTAAGGAATGTTTGTCATCTTAAAAATGTGCCAGTTGCACCAGATTCTATATTTTCAGACTCGGAAACTAAATGATAAAATTATTTTAAGAAATTTGCATAAAATATTTTGTGTTTAAAGTAAATTTTTTTTGAATAACTTCACCCACATATACTTATTTCCCTGGGTATAGTTATTAAAATTCCAAAAAAAAAAAACTTGTATTTATTTTTAACCCTGAAATTTTTGAGATATTAAAAACAAATTATCATAAATAAAATATTAATATCAAATTATGAACGTAATCACACATTCAAATATAGCTTAGTTATTAAAATAAATAAAAAAATAAATACATGCATTTATTTTTAGTCCATTAATTATTTTAATGAAATTATTTAGATATTAGATACATAAATAATCATACAATTAAAAAATATAAATTAATTAACTAGATCTTAAGATTCAAATAAAACTTAATTTTAAAATCAGAAAATAAATAAATAAATACTTGTATTTGTTTTAAGTCCATTAATTATTTTACTGAAATCATTTAGATATAAGATAAAAACATAGATATATAAATTAATTAACTAAATCATATAATGCAAATATAAATTGGTTATTAAAATTAAAAAATAAATAAATAATAAACATTTGTATTTATTTATAATCCATAATTTACTTTAATGAATTTATTTTGAAATTAGATAAATAATTATAAATACAGGCTGCTTATCGAGGGTATCTCAGGTCGTACCTTCGCCTTTTCGGACACATTTTATTCGCATTTAACAGTTTTTTGTTTTCTTTCTTTTTATATTATTTTTTGTCGTTCGTTTTTTGTCTTCTAATTTGCACCTATTGCATTTTAATGGAAATTTCTCGCTTTGCATTCGACGCTCATAGATTTGAGAAATGTGCTGACAGCAGCCGGAAATGAAAAGCTTCCTCTCCAAAAGCGGCCAAAGGACAACGGGCCACCAAAAAGGACACTTGGCCAATTTTGAAGTGGGTAGAGGTGGGGCAGGGGCAGGGGGAATTGCAAGTTATGCATGGGCAATAAATATACAGAAAATGTGCACGAATAATCCGCGCTAACATATGGCGCAGCTGATTATACCAAAAAAAAGGCGGTTAACATAAGTCAGCCAAGACCCCCCCCCACCCCTTACCCCTCCCCCTGTCCACTGGCCTCTTGGTCAATTGGGATTTCATTAGAAAGATTCGTGGCTTTGGAATTCGTTGCGTTCACTAAACTCAACTTTTCACATTTTCAGACCCCGTACTTTAAAAAAGTAAAGGGGTCTATTAACTTTGTCACAAAAAAAAATGTGCGTAACAGGCAGAAGGAGGCGTGGCAGACCCCATAAAGTATATATATTCTTGATCAGCATCAACAGCCGAGTCGATATAGCCATGTCCGTCTGTCCGTCTGTCCGTCTGTCCGTCCGTCCGTCTGTAAGAGCGCCTAGATCTCAGAGACTGTAAGAGCTAGAGACTCCAAACTTGGTATGTAGGTTCGTCTATATTAAGAGCAGATCGAGTTTATTTTAGATTTTGGATCAGATCACTATATCATATAGCTCCCATAGGAACAATCAGTTGAAAATCAAGTCTTAGTATGGAAAACTTTTTTGCTGTTTGAGATATTTCAACCAAACTGACAGAATACCGTTCACTTTGATATTTGGCATGAATTATACATAGGGTAATTTCTTGCGAATGACATTACCAACAAACCTCAATCTTCATTTCGTTAAAATATACGTATTGGTGCCCACAACCCACCCATGCCCACAACCACCACTTCTCCCCTATTCTTGATCTGTCCGTCTGTCCGTCTTTCATCCCGATTGGGCCATAAATAGTGAAGATATTCACAATTTTGTCCGAGGTATTTTAATGGCAATTCTATAAATAGAATAGAATTAATGGTCAATTAATTCATTTTACATTTCCTCTGCAAGAATGTTTATCGAATTTGTCATCTTCAGCTCAAGTTGCGGCGTGGTGGAAGTGTTAAGTGCTCGGCAATCGAAACGGGAGATCGAGGTTCGAGTCCCGGTTCTGTCGATGCAAATGATTTTTAATTATTATTTTTTTTTATTATTTTGTTTATTATTTTTATTTTCTTATTTTTAAAATTGGTTTAAATCACTTATCTTATTGTACATGTATGTAGCTGCCACAAAAACGATAGGTCGATATTTGAGGATAAGTACGAGAATTGCATGTGCATCTAATCTTCGGCATGCCGAAGCCTAGGCCCAGGGTATATTACTGTCGAGTGCACTCGACTGCTCCGCTTGTTTCAAGTGGTTTCAATATTTCATTAATTTAATCAATTATTACAAAATAATAAAATATTTTTAATTTTGAATCAATTTTTTACTTGTTTTATATACATGTTTTTATTTATTTATTTAGAGTTGTATCTGTAACTACATTTGTATCTCTATCTTTTTCTCGATCTGCATCTTTATTTGTCTAAAATTGTAAATTTAAATTATTGATTTTTATTGTAAATTATTTACTGGTTGTTATTTCACAAAAGTCTTTTTCAGATACAATTGTTTTTTATCTGTATCTGTTACTTTGTTTGTTTGTATCTTCAGCTCTATTTGCTTCTGCATTCTTTTATTTAATTTATTTATTCAATCATTTAATAATAAACAAAAACAAATAATAGCATATTAATTTATTGTTTGCTTTATAATATTAATTTTTTACTTGGTAATTTATTTATTTACATATTTACTCACAATATTTTGTATCTAAATCTGCATTTGGATTTGTATCTGTGCCTTCATTTGTATCTCTATCTTTATCTGCATCTCTATATGTATATTTATTTGTAATTTGTATTTGTTATTAATTATTTCTTACTTGTGTCTGTAATTTAGTCTGTATCTTAAACTTCTTCGACCCTATAAAGTATATATATTCTTGATTCTTATCTGATTATAATAGTCTGCGTAAATAGCTCAAATATCTTGAAAAAATTTTATTACAGTCAAGTTTTAAACTGAATTATTTAGAATACACATAAATGTTTTTTGTTTCACAATTTGTGATACATTCAGAATTTCCAAGTATTCCAAACTATTTGTTTATATGTATGTGACATTATTTATGCTTCTTATGTTGTTATATTATTATTGCAATTCTTGGAATTCGAGGGAACTGCTTGCCAAATTCTGAATGTTTGTGTATTTAGATATTTTCAAATTGATTTCTTCGCTACTATTCGAATTTTGATTCAGTCAGTCTTCTGTGGAATTCAGTAGAGAAAAGTCGCAAAATGTTAAAGAAAATAATTTATATATTATTCATATTGAGTACATTAACTTTCTACTCTTATGGAGTACATATAAATTCTGAATTATCCGAGTTGAGGTAAGAATCATATACACTACTGGCCAAATTTATAAGTACACTCTTTCTTTTACTATAACAGCTATTGTAAGTCAAGTCTTCAAATTTAAAAAATATATTTGGAAAGGTCATCTAAATTCCGTTTGAATGATGCATAACTTTCCTTAACCCATTAAGTACCCATGGAAATATTTGAATTTTAAAAAAAGTCAACTTTCAAAACATCTTTCCTCGATTTTTTAAAAAAATTGTTGGGATGCAAAAACATTCTTCAAACAATTTTAGGAGTAACTGCAAAAAAAATGTTCGCTTAAATTATTTATAAATTTTTGAAAATTGCATAAAAGGCACTTATTCGTAATTTTTATACAGAGACTTAGAGCTTATCCAGAGACTTAGACCAAAGTTGGAATCGGATAAACCCCACGATTGTACTGAGGCCAAGCTCAGTGGGATCTATGACATACTTGTCCCCGAGTTTAGTATTCAACCTTTTAAAGTGGCCTGCGATGCGGAAACTCAGGATGGAGGTTGGACGATTATCCTTCGACGAATGGACGGAAGCGTCAACTTTAAGCGGAGCTGGAGAAATTATAAAAATGGATTTGGAAATTTAGATGGCGAATATTTCTTAGGATTGGACAAAATCCACGCGATGACTGCAGAAAGGCGTCAGGAGTTGTTGGTACTTCTCGAGGACTTTGAGGGAGATCAAAGATTCGAGACTTATGATGAATTTGCAATTGGCAATGAGAGTCAACAATATGAACTACACACTCTGGGTCTAGCCAACGGAACAGCTGGAGATTCACTTTCATATCATCGGGGCGAAAAATTTTCTACATTCGATAGGGATAATGACACTTGGAGAGAGAAAAGCTGCGCCATTGACAAAACTGGTGCCTGGTGGTATGGCGGCAAAGAAACACCTTGTCAGTACAGGTAGGAAGTACTGTTAATTATTTCTTAGAGCTTTGTTAATTAACTTTAATTCTTGCAGCCAATTGACGGGAACGTATAACGACAATGGTCAACAAAGAGGCGTCAATTGGTTTAAATTTCGGGGATATCATTACTCCCTTAAAACTGCCATAATGATGATACGCCCTAAAAAGTGAATTCTCAGTCTGTACTACATTAAACCCCTTCGATCACAGCTCCTTGAGGGATAACTGTGAGCGATTCCATTGCTTTTATTCAGATAATTCATTATAGTATTGGAAAATATATATATACTATATGTGTACTTCAAGTGTGAGAAAAAAATAAATAATTTATTTATAAAATTTATTTTCAACAGAAAAGAGTAAATATTCAGAAGACATTTTAAATGAGTAACTATTAGAGTGCATCGACTTTTTTCACAACAAATGGTAGCCCACTTTTGTAATGTATGGTTAATTCTAAGATGTTTTCACGAAGAAACCATAGTTCTTGTAATATTCAGTAAAACACGTCTTTACTCTGTAGCTGCTCGGGATAGACTGCCTCTTTATTACAATCAACATGTACATATTCAACACACGTGTAGCAACGCCTACTGCACGATACTACATTACTCCTTTCTTTTTTTTTAAATGTATGCCCACTTCTCAACTGCCCAGCTTGATACCGATCCGGTATTTTTCCGAGTTCTTGTCAATCGTCTGACAGAGGCCGTTGCTTTTTATTTGTTATGTAATATCCTTTCCACTTCCCACTTCATCTCTTCTTCGACTTCATTTGCCCTTTCATTGCGTTTCCTATCAGAAAATATCCTCATATTCCGAGGTAATATTCTCAGTTGTCACCATCCGTACATCCTCCTCGCGTTCTACTCTTGCCGATGTGGGGCGTCCATTTTGCCAAAGAGATTTACGTTTAAGACTCTTTCCCTCCTTCTGAAAACATTTTCTAGAAAAATGATCCCTTCGACCGCAACGATAGCACTCGTTCCCTATGGCAGGGCATTCTCCATCGGATGATTTGTGTTCTCTTCCACCACAACGCCCACATGTCCCTTCGAAACTTGTTTCGAACCGTTGTCGTGAATTGAATATTTTGCAAATTTTTTCTTCTTTTGAACTATCTGCTGTTGACACCTCATGCTTCCGGAAATATTCCTGTACTTTGAGCGCTGACTCCAGTGACTGAGCCATCCTTATAATTTTGTTCAAGTCGCCGTCTCCCCGTTCTAATACTTTGCGACGCAGTGTATCCGAGTTGCATCCACTAATTATCTGGTCACAAATATTTTCATCTGTTTGCTGTTGAAAATTGCAACGCTCGCCTTGTTCCCGCAACCTCACCAAAAACATATTAAACGGCTCTTTTTCTTTTTGCCGCATTTGACGAAATACGTGACGTTCAAATGCCTGATTTTGTTTGGGCTCAAAGAATTTGTTCAGCCGGTTTACTGCTTTTGTGTATGCATTGCTTTTAAACACATAGCCACTCGCGAAAGGACCTTGAGTCCTGTGTTCTTCTTCATCTTCGGGCAATGAAGAGAAGACTGCTTGTATTTTTGGCCCGGCGTAATGGAGCATCCAGTTCAACTTCTCCGTCCCTTTGGTGAAGTTCATGGCTTTGGCATATATGTCGTAGCCACGCAACCACTTCTTCCACTCAGATGCGCAACCGTCATCCCCAAAATCAAATGGTGCTGGTCCATCTCCGTTTCGCATTTTCTGAAAAACACAAAAGAAAATCAATCACATCCCAACATTTTTTGTTTGCAAGCCGTTTTTCAAAAACTGTTATCGAGTAAAACAGCTATGTTGCGCGATGTCTTAGATTCACATAATCTGACCGATATATGTAAAGCATTAACCTGTATAATAGGTACAACATGTTTCCGGCTGTTTTAACGATAACATGCAGTATCGACTTATCACTGCAGCAGTATCGACTTATCACTGCTTAGGTGCGCAAGCAAATTATATCTTGCGACTTTTTGCGCAAGCAACCACTTCATTGCGACTTTTTAACTTATGCGCAAAGTTAATTGCGACTTACAAATTTTCACCAACACTTTTCAACAACACTTTTCACCAACACTTTTCATCAACACTTTTCAAATTTTTTTCAACAATTTTTAAATTTTTTTTTTTTTTCAACACTTGCCCAGTTTAGTTTCTCCTCGTCGCCAATGTAATATTCAGTAAAACACGTCTTTACTCTGTAGCTGCTCGGGATAGACTGCCTCTTTATTACAATCAACATGTACATATTCAACACACGTGTAGCAACGCCTACTGCACGATACTACAGTTCTAAAATGAATTCCTGGTCTGCGCTTTTTGAGTTGAAAAATTCCACAATTTGTAACAAATTCACCACTTGGCAAAATCTTCCAAACTATTTGTTTATATGTATGTGATATTATTTATGCTACTTGTATATATGTTATATGATTATTTCAGTTCTTGGAATGCGAGAGAACTGTGCTTGCCAAATTCTGAGTGTTTGTGTATTTAGATATTTTCAAAATTCATTTCTTCGCTACCATTCGAATTTTGATTCAATCAGTCTTCTGTGGAATTCAGTAAAGAAAAGTCGCAAAATGAAGCAGAAAATAATTCTTATATTATTCATATTGAGTACATTAACTTTCTACTCTTATGGAATTCACATTTCCGAATATAATAATGAAACGAAGTTAATTCTTAACATAAATTCTCAATTATCCGAGCTGAGGTAAGAATCGTAAATTTTGAAATATATCTCAACTAATCAATTTATTAGGGCGGGACAGGAAAAGTTGACAAAGGAACTGGCCAAGGATTTGGATATGCAGTTTATTAGAGCAGAGATTGAACGACAGAAGAATTGTGAACTCGACAAGAAAGCGGATAATGAATCTTCAAGAGTGCATATCCAAGTGCTTAAAACGGATATCCAGAGACTTAGAGCGGAGTTGGAAAGCCAGAAAAACGAAAAGGAAGCAGATATCCAATCTCTCAGGGCTGAAGTTCAAGTTCTTAGAACGGAGTTGGAACAACAAAAGAAGTGCGTACTCGATAAGGAAGCGGATATCCAGAATCTTAAAGCGGAGTTGGAGCAGCAGACGAAGAATGTAATTGACAAGGAAGCGGATAATCAAGAACAGGAAAAACAGGAAAAGTTAAAACGACAGGAATCGGATAAACACCGCGATTGTACTGCAGCCAAGTCCAGTGGAATCCATGACATTCTTATCCCCGAGTTTAGTAATCAAACTTTCAAAGCGGCCTGTGATGCGGAAACTCAAGGAGGAGGCTGGACGATTATCCTGCGACGGATGGACGGAAGCGTCAACTTTACTCGCAATTTTACAGAATATAAGAATGGATTCGGAAATCTAGATGGCGAATACTTCTTAGGATTGGACAAAATCCACGCGATGACTGCAGAAAGGCGGCAGGAATTATTGGTACTTCTTGAGGACTTCGAGGGAGACGAAAGATTCGAGACTTATGATGAATTTGCAATTTTAGACGAGGATCAACAATATGAATTACACACTCTGGGCGAAGCCAGTGGAACAGCTGGGGATTCACTTTCAGATCATCGAGGCATGAAATTTTCCACCTCTGATAAGGATAAGAACCTTGGGGATCAAGACTGCTACAATCGCGGTGGTGGTGCCTGGTGGTATCATGACAGGCCATATTGTCAGTACAGGTAGGATGTAATGTTAATTATTTCTTGGAGCTTATTTAATTAACTTGAATTCTTACAGCCAATTGACGGGAACGTATAACGATAATACCTGGAACAAAGGCATCAATTGGGCCCACTTTCGGGGATTTGCTTACTCCCTTAAAACAGCTATAATGATGATACGCCCTAAAAAGTGAATTCTCAGTCTGTACTACATTAAAACCCTTCGATCACAGCTTCTTGAGGGATAACTGTTAGCGATTCCATTGCTTTTATTCAGATAATTCATTATAGTATTGGAAAATACATATATATGTACTATATGTGTACTTCAAGTGCGAGAAAATAAATAAATAATTTATTTATAAAATTAATTTTCAATAGAATAGAGTAAATATTCAGAAGACATTTTAAATGAGTAACTATTAGAGTGCATCGAGTTTATTCACAAAAAATGTTAGCCCACTTTTGTAATCTATAATATTTTATTAAAATTGTGTTAAAATTGAAATAAAAATATGTTATACATTTTCTACAAAAAAAATATCTTTAATTCTGACTAATTTTTTTCAGATAAAGACGAATGGTGAAATCGTCGTTCCAAGGATGAAAATTATGTTAAAAGGACATTTGGTCCTTTGGTTCTGTGGAATTTTAAAAGTCCTGGTTCTAATTGACACCAAGTTTGTCAGGATCGGTCCATAAACACCCAAGACATAAATGTTCAAAAAAATAAATTTTTCAACTCAAAAAAAAAATTCATTTTAAAACTATGGTTTCTTCGAGAAAACATCTTAGAATTGACCACAGATTACGAAAATGGGTTAATGTACATGTATATATTCTTGATTCTTATCTGATTATAACAGTCTGTGTAATCAGCAGAATTGTCTTGAAAAACTTTTATTACAGTCGAGTTTAAAACTGAATTATCACTGCGGACGGCAGTCCGCGCTAGTGACGAAAGCAGCACGAAGGGTGCGAAGGCGACTAGCATATATACACAGGAAGAATGGAAAATTTGTTATGACTGTCCGATCAGATCGAGTTATATACCGATCGAAAGGTTTCAATTAAACTTACAAATGTGCATACTAAGACTTTTGAAACCTTACCTGGTTCATGAGATAAACAGGTGTAAGTTAGAGGTAAGTTGTACGCGTCGAATGACACCTCGATCATCAAAATCCGACCGCTGGTTCAAAAGATAAATAGTTTTGAAATTTTTAGGGACCCTCCGAAAATAAGATGAAAAGTTTGTTTGTCTGTCTGTCTGCTTGTTTGTTTGTTTGTTAGGATCAATGAGGACTTGTTCCCGCTCAAAAATCTAGAAACGTTTGTTCTACGACTTTTTCGAAAAATCGCTAGTTTAGCGGGAAATCGCTAAAAACCGCTAAAATTGACCCCCCCATAGCATCCAAACTATAGAAGCTACAGATGCGATCTATATATCGTTGAAAAAGTATTTCGAAGGGCTCTTAGGCATACCTTCAACGTTTTTTTTTAAGTAAAAGGTAAACAGCTACAGGTGAAATAAGGTATTTTTTTCCACATTTTGGCGATTTAAGAAAAATCTACACATGAGATCACTTTAAAATATGTTATATATTATAGGCAATTTGATTCCGCGTTTTTTGACATAAAACACATATCTGTCAAAATTCGTTTAGACAAGATATTACCTATTAACTGAATATACACTACTGCATGTACATATGCAGTATATACACTGCTTGCAGCGTAATGCGGAAATAAACTGCTTGCAAGTGGTGAATTCTTTTTGCGGCAGATAAATTATTTTGTAATCAAAAATATAGAATCGTTTGTTCTACGACTTTTTCGAAAAATCGCTAGTTTAGCGGGAAATCGCTAAAAACCGCTAAATACCCTCAAAGCGTCCAAACGATAGAAGCTACAGATATGATCTATATTTCGTTGAAAAGGTATTTCAAAGGGCTCTAGGCATACCTTCAATGCTTATTTTTTATTTAAAAAGGCAGAATGGGAATAGGACAGCAGCTGCAAAGTGTCATAGCAGCCAGATTTTAAGAGTGCTGATAGCTTATGCGCTGCGCATGTGTGTTTGTAAAGGGGACCAGGGTTGCCAGACAGTTTGTTTTAGCTGTACAAACAATAAACAAAATTGACAAAACTATACTGTCAAAAAATATTGCAATTTCAAAATTTCGGATGTCTTATTCAAAAATTTCTGATATCCCATAAAAAAAACCTCTTTACGAGGTAAAAGTCTAGTGACGAAAACATTTTCATGCCCCAAAATTTCTGATATCCAATTTTGTGACGAATAATATTAAGTTTTATAAATAAATTATTTTAAGCAAAATTTTTGCATTCGGCACTGCGCAAAACAGTGAATGAGTTTTATTTGGTATGAAGAATTGAGGCATTTTAGCGCAATGTGAAGAGTGCCAAAGTTTTGCTTAAAATAATTTATATGTAAAACTTAATATTATTCGTCACAAAATTGGATATCAGAAATTTTGGGGCATGAAAATGTTTTCGTCACTAGACTTTTACCTCGTAAAGAGGTTTTTTTATGATTTAAAATACACATAAATGTTTTTTGTTTCACAATTTCTAACAAATTCACCACTTGGAAATCCGTCCAAACTATTTGTTTATATGTATGTGATATTATTTATGCTACTTGTATATATGTTATATGATTATTTCAGTTCTTGGAATGCGAGGGAACTGTGCTTGCCAAATTCTGAATGTTTGTGTATTTAGATATTTTCAAATTCATTTCTTCGCTATCATTCGAATTTTGATTCAATCAGTCTTCTGTGGAATCCAGTAAGGAAAAGTCGCAAAATGTTGCAGAAAATAATTTATATATTATTCATATTAAGTACATTAACTTTCTACTCTTATGGAATTCACATTTCCGAATATGATGAAACGAAGTTAATTTTTACAATAAATTCTCAATTATCCGAATTGAGGTAAGAATCGTAAATTTTGAAATATATCTCAACTAATCAATTTATTAGGGCGAGACAGGAAAAGTTGACAAAGGAAGTTGCTAAGGATTCGGATACTCAGATTCTCAGATCGGATATACAGTTTATAAGAGCAGAGATCGAACGACAGAAGAATTGTGTAGCTGTCAAGGAAACGGATAATGAACCTACAAGAGCGGATATCCAAGTGCTCAGAACGGATATCCAGAGTCTTAGAGCGGAGTTGGACAACCTGAAAAACGAAAAGGAATCAGCTATCCAATTTCTCAGGGCTGAAATTCAAGTGTTTAGAACGGAATTAAAACAACAAAAGAAGTGCGTAATTGACAAGGAAGGGGATAATCAATCTTTAAGAGCGGATATCCACGTGTTCAAAACCGATATCCAGAATCTTAGAGCGGAGTTAGAGCAGCAGAAGAAGTATCTACTTGACAGGGAAGCGGATAATCAAGAACAGGAAAAACAGGAAAAGTTAAAACGACAGGAATATGATAAACACCACGATTGTACTGAGGCCAAGTCCAGTGGAATCCATGACATTCTTATCCCCGAGTTTAGTAATCAAACTTTTAAAGCGGCCTGCGATGCGGAAACTTGGGGAGGAGGTTGGACGATTATCCTGCGACGGATGGACGGAAGCGTCAACTTCTATCGAAATTGGACAGAATATAAGAATGGATTTGGAAATCTAGATGGTGAATACTTCTTAGGATTGGACAAAATCCACGCGATGACTGCAGAAAGGCGGCAGGAGTTACTTGTTGTTCTCGAGGACTTTGAAGGAGATGAAAGATTCGAGACTTATGATGCATTTGCAATTGGAGACGAGGATCAACAATATGAATTACACACTCTGGGCGAAGCCAGTGGAATAGCTAAGGATGCACTTAAATATCATCATGGCTGGAAATTTACAACATTTGATAAGGATAATGACAATTGGGACGGAGTAAACTGCGCCGTTCAAGAAAGTGGTGCCTGGTGGTATGATAATTGTAGTGAAAGGTGGGATGTAATGTTAATTATTTCTTTGAGCTTCGTTAATTTACTTGAATTCTTACAGCCAATTGACGGGAACGTATGGGGACAATCGCGCAAACAAAGGCGTCA
Organism: Drosophila recens; assembly: GCA_037043495.1. Lineage (NCBI taxonomy): Eukaryota > Metazoa > Arthropoda > Insecta > Diptera > Drosophilidae > Drosophila > Drosophila recens. The sequence goes on along the minus strand of JBAMBJ010001240.1, from coordinate 38,461 downwards.
AATGGATTTACTTTCGGGGACTTGAATACTCCCTTAAAACTGCCATAATGATGATACGCCCTAAAAAGTGAATTCTCAGTCTGCACTACATTAAACGCCTTCGATCACAGCTCCTTGAGGGATAACTGTGAGAGATTCCATTGCTTTTATTCAGATAACTCATTTATTTTCATGTTTACTTTAAGTGTGAGAAAATAAATAAATAATTTATTTATAAAATTAATTTTCAATAGAATAGAGTAAATATTCAGAAGACATTTAAAACGAGTAACTATTAGAGTGCATCGAGTTTATTCACAAAAAATGTAAGCCCACTTTTGTAATCTATAATATTTTATTAAAATTGTGTTAAAAATGAATTAAAATATGTTATACATTTTCTACAAAAAAAATACAGGTTCAAGGAAAAAAAAAAATGTTTTGGGCCAAAAAATAGCTTTAATTCTGACTAATTTTATCAGATAAAGACGAATCATGAAATCGTCGTTCCAAGGATGAAAATTATGTTAAAGATCCTGGTCCTAATTGACACCAAGTGTGTCAGGATCGGTCCATAAGCACCCAAGATATAAATGTTCAAAAAAATACATTTTTCAACTCAAAAAGCGCGGACCAGGAATTCATTTTAGAACTATGCACAGTGGTCGGACTTGTATGGAGACATATTACAAAAATAGTTAGACGTGTCCTACAGATCCATAATTAAACTGTAAGCTTATGACATTATTATTAAACTATTTTGAAAAAATTGGGCGTGGTTATACGCCCATACGCCCACACCACCCATTTATATATATAAATTTTTAAAAAAATTCGAGTACATCGTTTTTTTAAATACAACTGAACCGAAAAATTATTAACAAAAAGAAAAAACATGAGATAAAAATATAAAAAAAATAGTTAAATACATTTTAAAGAATATTAAAATTAATTAATCTTTAAAAAATGTAAGAACAGATTTAATAAATTGAAAAGAAAGCCCTGTATCAATTTAAATAATCCAAAAATAACGTTAATTATAAAGAAAAATGCAAAATTTGACATTTAAAACACAAATAAACAATAACAAAGACATAAAAGAGCACTTACCACGAAAAACACAAAAAAAAACAGACACACATACCTATTGTACTCCGATCAACATATCGCTCTGAAATGGCGGCTAATATTGGTTTATTTGAATCTCAACATATGAATCTATGATCAAAACAAATATAAACCTGGGGATCGCTGCACAGTGGTTGGGCTTGTATGGAGCTGCGGCCAAAAATACTTCTAGTGGGCTTATCGTTATGAAATTTTCACCAAAAATCTAGAAAAATTAATTAATTAATTTTGTTTGTGTAAAATAATGTTATTAATTTCTTAATAATAAACGAACAAAATTTATATTTTCATTTTTTTTTAATTTAAAAAAACAAAAATTAGGTCTTCACAATTTAAAGCTTTTTTATTCAAATTTTTTTTCTTAAAATTAAAAAAACAAATATTAAATGCTGAATTAAATGTCTAAAACGCAATAGATTTGTAATAATATACACTGCTGCTTTTAAGGTTTTTACTTACTTGATGTGCACAAAAACTTATCCATTATATATACAGAAGAACCGCCAATTATTGCTGTAAGAAACTATTACCAAAAAATGAATTTATAAAATTATAGACATTTTTAACTCAACAAACACTTACGCGTAGCTTGAAGCGTCACCATGCAGTGGAGGGCTGCCAACTCAGCCACTTTGTGGCTAGAACTAGCCACTTTTTGAGCGGGCTAGCTTTTTTTTTCAAAATGATCTAGCCACTTCTAGCCATTTCGTTTATTTGCACTTTGGAACACAAATTTCGGTTTGATAATGCTGCGTTTAACCAAATTGACCTTTTTTTTTTTGCTTATTAATCAAATTTTGTCGTATTTCAACTAATAATAATTGTAAAAATAGACCCAAAAAATCTGGCAGCACTGATGCAGTGAAGCATCCGATATATCGATGTTCAATTTTTAACATCGATACATCGGACCATTTTGAAAACCTCGATACTATCGATAGTAACATCGATAGTTTTGCAGCTTATGCTTTCAATGCAAATTTTTTTTTTTTCCGTCAGGGTTCCAAAATAAAACTGTGTTGCCATTAAGAAGATTAGACATTTTACAGTAAATTTACTTACACTTCGCCTAATAATTTTGTGGCCGTTTTTTTGATTTTTGGCCTATGGACGCAACCACTGTGCGCTGGGGAACACAACTAAAAGCTTAAGCGAAATTAGAAATTGGAAACGAAAAACATTCACAAAAGACCTTTTGGTTATTTAAGATTTCTTGGACGACACAAAACGATTTACAAATAGTTGGTTAGTTTAAATTAAACTTTATACCTGTACGAATGATTTCCATTTTACTTTAAAGTTATTGGCGTTTATTTTAAGTGCGTTTTTAATGTGTAAGGATTGGGCTTTCTCTCTGCAAAATAACAACACACTGAATTGTCCAGCACGTGGCTTAACTTTAAGGAACTTTTGTGCATAGATCGAATGGTCACACTGAAAAAATACGTTTGGTTCAAATAGCCAATTTATTTATGAGATGAACGACATTTTTCAAATTGTAAAATTTCGAATTTGGCTTTTTGATTTTTGTCGTATGGGAGCGACCACTGTGCTATGGTTTCTTCGTGAAAACATCTTAGAATTCACCACAAATTACGAGAATGTGTTACCATTTTATCATTTTTTTGGACCCATGCAAATCGATGCGCTCTAATGTACATGTATATATTCTTGATTCTTATCTGATTATAATAGTCTGTGTAATCAGCAGAATTGTCTTGAAAAACTTTTATTGCAGTCAAGTTTAAAACTGAGTTATTTAGAATACACATAAATGTTTTTTGTTCCACAATTTCTAACAAATTTACCACTTGGAAATCCGTCCAAACTATTTGCTTATATGTGTGTGATATTATTTATGCTACTTGTATATATGTTATATGATTATTTCAGTTCTTGGAATGCGAGAGAACTGTGCTTGCCAAATTCTGAATGTTTGTGTATTTAGATATTTTCCAAATTCATTTCTTCGCTACTATTTGAATTTTGATTTAGTCAGTCTTCTGTGGAATTCAGTAAAGAAAAGTCGCAAAATGTTGCAGAAAATAAGTTATATATTATTCATATTGAGTACATTAACTTTCTACTCTTATGGAATTCACATTTCCGAATATAATAATGAAACGAAGTTAATTCTTAACATAAATTCTCAATTATCCGAATTGAGGTAAGGATCATATATATTGAAATATATCTCAACTAATCAATTTATTAGGGCGGGACAGGAAAAGTTGACAAAGGAAGTTGCTAAGGATTCGGATACTCAGATTCTCAGAACGGATATACAGTTTATTAGAGCAGAGATTGAACGACAGAATAATTGTGTAGCTGTCAAGGAAGCGGAAAATGAATCTTCAAAATCGGATATCCAGAGACTTAGAGCGGAGTTGGAAAGCCAGAAAAACGAAAAGGAAGCGGCTATCCAATCTCTCAGGGCTGAAGTTCAAGTTCTTAGAACGGAGTTGGAACAACAAAAGAAGTGCGTACTCGATAAGGAAGCGGATATCCAGAATCTTCAAGCGGAGTTGGAGCAGCAGACGAAGATTGTAATTGACAAGGAAGCGGATAATCAAATACTTCGAGCAGAGCTGGAACGGCAGGAAAAGTTGAAACGACAGGAATCGGATAAACACCGCGATTGTACTGAGGCCAAGTCCAGTGGAATCCATGACATTCTTATCCCCGAGTTTATTAATCAAACTTTCAAAGCGGCCTGTGATGCGGAAACTCAAGGAGGAGGCTGGACGATTATCCTGAGGAGGATGGACGGAAGCGTCAACTTTTATCGAAATTGGACAGAATATAAGAATGGATTTGGAAATCTAGATGGTGAATACTTCTTAGGATTGGACAAAATCCACGCGATGACTGCAGAAAGGCGTCAGGAGTTACTTGTTGTTCTCGAGGACTTTGAGGGAGATGAAAAATTCGAGACTTATGATGAATTTTCAATCGGCAATGAGAATCAACAATATAAATTACACACTCTGAGCGATGGCAATGGAACAGCTGGGGATTCACTTTCTTGGCATCGTGGTATGAAATTTACTACATTTGATAAGGATAATGACTATTCGCATGATAACTGCGCCATTGTCTACACTGGTGCCTGGTGGTATGAAGGCTTTTATATTTGTCATGCCAGGTAGGATATAATGTTGATTATTTCTTAGAGCTTTGTTAATAAACTTGAATTCTTACAGCCAATTGACGGGCACGTATAAAGACAATGACTGGATGAAAGGCGTCAGTTGGATTTACTTTCGGGGATATGAATACTCCCTTAAAACAGCTATAATGATGATACGCCCTAAAAAGTGAATTCTCAGTCTGTACTACATTAAACGCCTTTCGATCACAGCTCCTTGAGGGATAACCGTGAGCGATTCCATTGCTTTTACTCAGATAATTCATTATAGTATTGGAAAATATATATGCATATATGTTTACTTCAAGTGTGAGAAAATAAATAAATAATTTATTTCTAAAATTTATTTTCAATAGAAAAGAATAGATATTCAGAAGACATTTTAAACAAGTAACTATTAGAGTGCATCGACTTTTTTCACAACAAATGGTAGCCCACTTTTGTAATCTATGTTCAATTCTAAGATGTTTTCACGAAGAAACCATAGTTCTAAAATGAATTCCTGGTCTGCGCTTTTTGAGTTGAAAAATTCCACAATTTGTAACTAATTCACCACTTGGAAATCCGTCCAAACTATTTGTTTATATGTACATACATATGTGATATTATTTATGCTACTTGTATATATGTTATATGATTATTTCAGTTCTTGGAATGCGAGAGAACTGTGCTTGCCAAATTCTGAATGTTTGTGTATTTAGATATTTTCAAATTCATTTCTTCGCTACCATTCGAATTTTGATTCAGTCAGTCTTCTGTGGAATTCAGTAAAGAATAGTCGCAAAATGTTAAAGATAGTAATCTGTATAATCGTCGTATTAACAATAGTTTTATTAAATTCATCTTCTAATGGAGTTCCACACTCTCCATCTAATGAGACAAGTTCACTTCAGGATTTGGATATTCAACGTGGGCTTAACCCACGCAATTGTACTGAGGCCAAGTCCAGTGGGATCTATGACATTCTTGTCCCCGAGTTTAGTAATCAAACTTTTAAAGCGGCCTGTGATGCGGAAACTGAAGGAGGAGGCTGGACGATTATCCTGAGGACGGATGGACGGAAGCGTCAACTTCTATCGAAATTGGACAGAATATAAGAATGGATTTGGAAATCTAGATGGTGAATACTTCTTAGGATTGGACAAAATCCACGCGATGACTGCAGAAAGGCGTCAGAAATTATATGTTGTTCTTGAGGACTTTGAGGGACATGAAAGATTCGAGACTTATGAAGATTTTGCAATTGGCAACGAAGACCAACAATATATATTGTACTCTCTGCGCAAGGACAATGGAACAGCATATGATTCACTATGGATTCATCGAGGCATGAAATTTACAACATTTGATAGGGATAATGACATCTGGATGTATGGAAACTGCGCCATTGACAACACTGGTGCCTGGTGGTATCGCACGTGTCTGTACAGGTAGGATGTAATGTTTGTTATTTGTTAAGGCCTCGTTAATTAACTTGAATTCTTACAGCCAATTGACGGGAAAGTATAACGACACTAGCCGCTACGACAGAGGCATTATTTGGAGAACCTTTCGGGGAGATAGATACTCCCATAAACGAGCCATTATGATGATTCGACCTATAAAGTGAATTCTCAGACAGTACTACATTTAACCCTTGATATTATAATATCGGACCATATACATATATGTTTACTCCAAATGTGAGCAAATAAAAGCGCATTTCAACTTTCTTTATCAAAGTAATTATACCAGTTTCTTACAAAATATAGTAAGTAAAAGGGCATATTGAATTTGTTGAAATATACCTATAGATCAGGGGTGCCCAAAGCTGCCTTATGTGCACGCACCAATAAAAATAAAAAAATCACAGAAAAAAAAAATAGGAACATGTTTCTTCAAAAAAAAAACACAAGCGTCACACGTTTCACAGCGAAGTAAACTTCTTCTTTTTCGGTGTACACCAAACGATAAGACAACAACAAAATACATTCGGATTAGCAAAAGCAAAATGATGCAATGCAAATGTTTTTGTGTTTTGCCAGCAACGAAGGTGGACGGAAAGCAACAATGCAAGATTTGTTCTTGTTTTGCCAGCAACGAAAGACGATCGAAAGCGTAATGTGCAAAATTTGTTTGTGTAATTTGCCAATGTGCGCCAGAAGCTTACCAGTGTCTATTCTCACATACTTCCCATATTCTATGTGCAAAACAAAAACAAATGTGCGTCGGATTTAAATGGATCACAGTGTTGCCAACTTAGCTATTTTCCCGATAGATTTAGCGGGCGCGGGAATTAAAGCTATTTTCCAAGCGAAATTGGCGGATTTTAGCTTTTTAAAAACATCTGGTAACTTTATGTATTTTTATGTTTTACGATGTTACACTAAAATACTTTGTAGTATTTTTTCCATTTGAATGACACAAAATCATAGATAAGCCAAAAGCGCATTAAATATTATCGTTTTTAACTATGAAATCAATTGAATCGAGCTTTATACCATCACTAACAAGGTATTTCACAATTTATGAATCGATCGCGATTGTAAGGTGTTAATGCCTAAAATATATACAGTAGGTTCCTAATGTCTTCATACCCCCTAACTTTGTCAAATTTTTGTATAAAAAAAAAAGATTGGATGCAGATTTCTTAATGTAATCATCTATTCATTTAAATTCCGTTTGAATGATGCGAAAATTTCCTTAACCCATTAAGTACCCATGGAAAATCTTTTAATATTTTTTTAACTTTTTTCCTCGGTATCAAACAAAAAACATAACATAAAACAATTCTAAAAGTGATTGAAAAAAATTTTAAAAATAGCTTCGCTAGTATATTTTATGTTTTTTTGAAAATTGCTGAAAAGCCACATTTTGTATGAGAAAGAGGAAAAATGGGTTAAAATAGTAATTTTTAGCAAATTTTAAAAGTCATAAAATTTATTATCGAAGAGATTTTTCCTAGAATTGTTTGAAGAATTTTTTTGCATCAAAATATTCCAAAAACACGGGATTAAATCAATAAAAATATCGTTTAGTTCAATATTTAGGTTTTGATAATTGTTAAACTGAAATATTGCTAACAAATAAAGGCAATGCAATTTGAACGATTGCATTTCTAAATGTTCTATTATTTTGTATTATTAATTTTTTATAGATTCACAAAAAACATCTGCAGTTTTAGCTGCGCTTGTATCTGTATTTATCTATTTGTATTTTAATCTGCATTCTTTTTAAATTTGTTCCTCTACATTTGTATCTGCAATCTTAACTGAACTTATATCTCTATCTGTATCTTTTAGCTTAATTTGTATCTGTATCTGCAACTCGTATTCAATAATTTTCCTTATTTGTTTTCAATTTCACATTCGACATTCGCCCAAAAACCTATAAATACTAAGTGTATCTGCGAGTATCTTTAGCTACATAAATGTATCTGTATCTTTAGCTGCATCTGCATGTGAATTTAGCGTAATCATAGTGCATTACACCCGCCCCAAAGGTCAAGCAACTTCCTCAGCGAGGCCAGTCGCCAAAACAAGTAATGAAAAATAAAAAGAATTCAAAATGTATCTTTTTTTTTTGAAGGGATGGGATATCATTGACCCACGGGTGCAGTTACCTTGTCCTCCTGTCACTCGCATTTGTGTTGAATTTTATTTAATTCACGCAACACAACAACATTCAACGAGTGCATTGAACTATACGAGCAGCCCTCGCACAGCCGTTAACCTTGTTTGCCAGAAATTCTCTTGCGATTCTCTCGCGATTCTTCATTTATTTTAAACACTCTCGCTCTTGATCTCTTTTATTTTGTTTTTTTCGGGATTCACGCCCCGTTATGATAATGATAATAATAATCATGATCATGATCATCATCATGATGATCGTCGTCGTCATCGTCATCAGCTGCATAAATTAAAAGCGCTGATGAAATTCGCCAGATTCGTCGCATAAGCAGCGATCTCGTTTTAACCTGGCCAAAACACAGACAGTTTCCCAAGCCAACAACAATCGACAGAAATTATGCATTTTATTTTTACCCACTTTTGCACTTAGTAGTTGTTATTGTTGTTGGCCGAGTACTTAAAAAAAGGATGCACAGACTTATAAGTACGTGACAAGGTTTAGATCTAAAATATTATTAGAGTTAGTGCTATGAAAATTTGGTAACAATATTTATATTTTTTGTGAGCAGATTATGATTATTTTATAATATATGAATTACAGTCGAACTTCCCTAACTCGAATCACCATTATCCAAAGAAAAAGTTCGACTTAGGGAGACTTCGACTTGGGGAATTATTTTTTTAAAGGTCTTTTAACAGAAACTACAATTTCACACATTCTTAAATACATTTCAAATTGTAAACTTTTCTTGTTATTTGCAACAAAAACAGATTCCAGTTTTTTTGAGACCTGTCAATATTCTCAAAAAGAAGTTTCCGATGTAAATGACATCATAATTAATTTTATATTTTTAAAAAAAATGAAAACTGTTTTCGCTGAGATACCATATTTTCAGCCACTTCAATTTTTTTGGTCCACTTTCGAATTCCTTAACTAATAAGTTTGAATATTAAATAATTTAATTTCATATTTTAAATACAAATACAATACATTTTAAATTACAAACAAGTACATAGAGTACGTCTTTCCTGAAGCTAATTCACCAGCCAATGCAATTGTTGATGCAATATTCTATCATATTACATCTCCATATGTTAATGTACATCGTTATTACATATCCAAACGAACAGGTAACAGAAGCATAAAATAGAAACGAAAAAAATTCAAACTTTTTTGGGGATTTTCCCGAAAAGTTCGACTTACAGAAGCACAGGCCAATCTTTTTGTTCGAGTTACGGAAGCAGAATTGTATGAAATTTGCTCAGTAAACGCTATTGCCACTCGATTTTGTTCGAGTTTGAGAAAATTCGAGTTGGGGAAGTTCGAGTTAGGGAAGTTTGACAGTATAAGGATTTTTTTATCTATTATCCTACCAAATCGTAACAAGATCGGACCAATAGAAAAGTGATAATGGCAAAATTTCTTTTATTTGGTAAGTGTGGAAACCGTGCATACAAATTAGCAACATAACCAACACAGATTTGGTATAAATAAAATAAGGACCAAACCTCTTGCGTAACGCAAAGGACTTGCATATCAAAAAGTATCAGATATTATGAGGGCGCCTGAGGGATTTGGCCAATTGTTTTGGCGAAGCCCAATCTTTTTAAACGCCTTAAAGGCCTGGCTGGGAGAAGTCGTCTGGCGAGTTCACTTTGGTGTCTTATCAGTCGATCACTAACTATATCTGCTGGTGTGCCTTCCGATCTGCTCCTCCACTGTGTGAAGTTTGAGGTCACGGTGAAGAGTGGAGCCACGTACATTAGAGTGCATCGATTTTTTTCACAAAAAATAGCAACCGATTTTCGTAATCTATGGTCAATTCTAAGATGTTTTCACGAAGAAATCATAGTTCTAAAATGAATTCCTGGTCCGCGCTTTTTGAGTTGAAAAATTCATTTTTTTTTTTTAAATTTATATTATATCTTGATTGTTTATGGTCCGATTCTGACAAACTTGGTGTCAATACTCTTCTTAGGACCACGACTTTTAAAATTCAACAGAACCAAAGGACGAAATGTCCTTTAAACATAATTTTCATCCTTGGAACGACGATTTCGCGGTTCGCCTCTATCCCAATAAAATTAGTCAGAATTAAAGCTATTTTTTGGCAAAAAAAATTTTTTTTCCCTGAACCTGTATTTTTTATTAACAGAAAATGTAACACATATTTTATTAAAATTGTGTTAAAATTGTATTAAAACATGTTTTACATTTTCTTTTAATAAAAATTACAGGTTAAAAAAAAAAAATTTATTTTGTGCCAAAAAATTGCTTTAATTCGGACTAATTTTTTAAGATGCAGTTGAATCGCGAAATCGTCGATCCAAGGATGGAAATTATGTTTAAAGGACATTTCATCCTTTGGTTTTGTGGAGTTTTAAAGTCGTGTTCCTAACAAGAGTATTGATATTAAGTTTGTCAGAATCGGACCATAAGCACCCAAGATATAAATGTTCGAAAAAATGAATTTTTCAACTCAACTTAACAAGAACTATGGTTCCTTCGTGAAAACATCTTAGAATTGACCATAGATTATGAAAATTGGTTACCATTTTTTCACTTTTTCGAGCCCATACAAATCGATGCTCTCTAACGTACCATACCAGGGGCAGTTTGTTATTTGTCGCATTGCACGGTTCTGCAAGGTCTGAATGCGCCTGTAGTTGGATTTGGCAGCAATTCCCCAAATCTGCACACCATAGAGCCAGATCGGGGCAACACAGTGAACGTAGACTGCTCTTTTGGCCCTGAGTGTCATGGTGCTTCTTCGATTGATGAGCCACCGCAATTGAAGCATCCTTTGGCCACATCTCCCAGCCGTAGCTTTCAGGTGGTGCCAAGTGTGCCGTAATTCCACCTGATTTATTTCACTGTTTGTCAAATCATAATGCTGATAAAATCGCATAGTTTGATCAACGAAAAATAGAAATTCGGACGATTCCAAGAATCTCGAGTCAAGTCGCTTCAAATAATATAAAAATAATCGTATATCTCAATGAACGCATGCGAGTGTGTATTTATAAGTTTTAATATATATATATATACATATATATAAAATGTATATAAATTGTATAGCTACAGAATTGATTATTTCTCATTTAGACAAATTTTAAAATTTCTATTCTTTGCTACTATTCGAAATTTAATTCAGTCAGTCTTCGTTTGAATCCAGTACAGAAAAGTCGCAAAATGTGGCAGAATATATTTTATATAATATTCATATTAAGTACATTTACTTTGTCCTCTTATGGAGACAACATTTCCGAATATAATGAAACGAACGTAATTCTTACAATAAATTCTAAATTGTCCGAGTTGAGGTAAGGATCGTAAATACTGAAGTTTTCTTAAACTAATCAATTTATTAGGGCGGGACAGGAAAAGTTGACAAATGCACTTGTTAGGGATTTGGATATTCAACTCCTCAGAGCGGATATCCAGAGTCTGAGAGATGAGTTGGAACACCAGAAAAATTATGTACTCGAAAAGGAAGCAGCTATCCACTCTCTCAGGGCTGATAATCAAGTCTTCAGAACAGATATCCAGAGTCTTAGAGCAGAGTTGGAACAAAAGGAGAAACTTGATAAGGAAGCGGATATCCAATCCTTAAGAGTGGTCTTGGAAAAGCAGAATTAAGGATGTCCTTCAGAAGGAGTCGCATATCCAATCTCTCAGCGCGGAGGTGGAACGACTAGGAAAGTTGGTAGAGGGACTTGTTAAGGAAACGGATAAGAACAGTAGGTTCTTTAACCTACACAAGTGTACTGAGGCCAAGTCTAGTGGAATCCATGACATAGTTATCCCCAAGTTCAGTATTCACCCATTTAAAGCGGTCTGTGATGCTGAAACTCTAGGAGGAGGTTGGACGATTATCCTGCGACGGATGGACGGAAGCGTCAACTTTTATCGCAATTGGACAGAATATAAGAATGGATTTGGAAATCTAGATGGTGAATACTTCTTAGGATTGGACAAAATCCACGCGATGACTGCAGAAAGGCGGCAGGAATTATTGGTCCTTCTCGAGGACTTCGAGGGAGATGAAAGATTCGAAACATATGATGAATTTGCAATTGGCAATGAGAATCAACAATATGAATTACACACTGTGGGCAAAGCCAATGGAACAGCTGGAGATTCATTCAGAATTTCACCGAGGCTGGAAATTTTCTACATTTGATAAGGATAATGACAATTGGGACGAAGGAAACTGCGCCCTTCACGACACTGGTGCCTGGTGGTATAGCTATTGTCATTACAGGTAGGATGTATTGTTGATTATTTCTTAGAGCTTCGTTTATTAACTTGAACTCTTGCAGCCAATTGACGGGAACGTATAACGACAATGACAGGGAAAAAGGCGTCAATTGGTGGACCTTTCAGGGATATAGATACTCCCTTAAAACAGCCATAATGATGATTCGACCTAAAAAGTGAATTTTCAGTCTGTTCCACATTTAATCTTATCGATCCCAACGTGGCCTAAATGCAACTTCAGCTGTTCGAGGGATAACTTTAAGCGATTCCATTGTTTTTAATCAGATGATTCACTATAATATCGGACAATATGTATGTTTACTCCAAATGTGAGAAAATAAATGCACCTTTCAAGCTTATTTGCCAACGTTATCTTCAATGAAATGCACCTGCGTCGTGAAATTCAGAAGACCGTTTTTAAACGAGTAATTTTTTTTAAAATTGTTTAAATTTAAAAATTTCAAATACCTCCGAAGAGATAATAATTATAGTTAAAGAAGTTACATCTTATTTAAATAAAATATGTGTGAGATCCTAGATCTCAAAGACTAAAAGAGCTAGAGCGACCAAATCTGACTCACGGACTTCTATAAATCCCACGCAAATCGCGAAAAGCCACCACAAGCACCGTTTTTAAAAATTACGTTCTTTTTATGGTAATTAACGTTAATTACCATTATTAGCTGTCGTCCTAGCAAATCGTAGCCAAGATCGAACAAATAGAAAAGTGATAATGGCTTTTTTTTTTTTTTTTTTTAACAATAACGAAATTTTTTTTAAGTGATAATGGCTTATTTAAGTTTCAAGCAATGTAAGTGCCTAAAAGCATGCAATAAAAAATATTTTAAATTTATTTAAATAAGTAACGGGTATCTGATAGTCGGAAGCTCGACTATAGACTTTCCCACTTGTTTTTTTTTTAATTTTTTTATCTTTTCTAATGATTGAACCAAATGGCTGCGAATCTAACAGGCATCTACTGGGCATCCAACAGTCGAGCAACTGCACAGTAGAGTTCTCCCTTGTTGTTGTTGTTGCACTAATTGGCCGTTACATGACATGGCCGGCAAACGCCCACAAAAATTGCTGGCTTGCCTTTAATTTTGGTGGCTCAAAGTCCAATTGGCCAATTGCCCTGCGATCGCATCTCTTATTTTGGCCTTTTTGGCTATTTATAAATCGAAAAGCAATAACAACAATTAAAGCAATGCAAATAGAATGCTTTCGCTCTCTCTTACTCCCACTCTCTCCCTCTCTCTCTCTGTCTCTGTCACTTATTCGACAGCTGCTAATTAAGTTTGTGGGGTAGGTTCGATTTTGTATTTTTTTCTTGGCGCACGCTGCGTATGATTGATTCGATTTCTGTGCATTTAAAATATCAAGTATACGACTTGAGGTCTACTTAAAAGAGAGAGAGGGAGCGAGTGAGAGAGTGAGAGAGAGACTGAGAAGAGAGAGAGAGACCCTTTCGCTTATCTTAAAAGCCAATTTAGCTATTTTTAGCAACATCAAACAAAGCTGATGAAATACTTACACATTTTTTGGCGTTTTAAGCATTCGCATTTTGTTTTCTGAACAACAACAGCAACAACAACAAACAGTCAACTGGTTTTAGCCAACATTGCTAGCTTTTTAGCTTTTGTTTCTCGCCTTTTTTCTGTGGGTTTTATATTTAATCAAGGTCAACAGTGAGTGTTTAAGCTAACAAGCTATAAATAAATGAATAAATAAATAGTAAACAAAAATCAATAAATAAAATAATTAAATAAACAATAAAGAAATAAATAAACAAATAAATAATTAAATAAATAAATAAAAAAATAAATAAATAAATAAATAAATAAATAAATAAATAAATAAATAAATAAATAAATAAATAAATAAATAAATATATAAATAAATAAATAAATAAATAAATAAATAAATAAATAAATAAATAAATAAATATTTAAATAAATAGTTCAATAAATAAATAATTCAATAATTCAAAAAAAAAAAAATAAATAAATAAATAAAAAGGTAAAAAAATAACTAAATAAGTAAATAAACAATAAATAAATAATAATCATCTGGCGAATAAAGTTAAAGGACAACATTAGCTTTAAGATTCTGAAAAGGATTATTAAATTATGATCAGTCAAATTTTACATATTTTAAAATCAGTTGTAATTATGGTGCATTGCAATTTAATTTTAATTTATTTAAATTTAATTTAATTTATTTAATTTGATTAATTGAACCCCTTTTACTATGATCCTACTAGTCACAATTAACTTTCTAAGCAGACTGTTTATTCTTTAAGTGATTAATTTAATGTATGCAAGGGCGTCGGCAGCTTCTCAATAAGGGGGCGGCCAAAATATTTTTTTCACGTTTGCTTATTTATTATTTAAGCAATTTATTATTATAGCAATTGTTACAATAGCAATCGACATAGCAGGGCCTCTGAAAATTGTCACAAAATAATCGCAAAGTTTCAAAAACTACTCTAATTGGATTTTGGAGGCTTAATATGGTAAAGTTATCGATGTAGGTGGCAACGGCCCCCCCTGGACGCCAAACCCTGCCGACGCCCTTGAATGTATGCATTACATTTAATTTGTTACTTGATTTTTATATTTTACAAATATAATTACTATTGTCATTTTGTTTGTTTTATTATGAGATTCAGCGCTTTTTAGTTTATCAAATTGCGATGCCCCATTTTTTTAAACTCACTTAATTTGTAATTTTTAAATTGTTTGTTTTGTTTGGTTCCAATAAAAGTATTTTTGGAATAAAAATTAACAAACATTTACAATTTATAAGCTTTTAAAATTTAGATAGCTTTCGTAATTTTATATTGTTTAGCTCAAGATACATTTGTATTTTGAAATTTTTAAAAAAATCAAACAAATTATTTACTGTTTATATTTTATATTAAGAATATTTGAGCTATTAACTCTTGACATTGTTGTTGCAATCTATGTGGTTGTTGATGTTGTTGTTGTTATCACGATCGTTGTTGTTGTCGTTGTCGTTGTTGTTGCTGTAATGGAACACCTTCACCTGCTGCCCAACTTAAACGAAAATCACTTGCTTTACACATGTCTCTCACTGTCTCTCCCCTCTCTCTCCCTCTCTCTCTGTCTCTCTCTCTCTCTATCTCGCGCTCTCTGTGTCTAGTTGCTCCACTTGAAAAGTCTCAATGGGTTTTTGAATAATCTCTGATCGATCTGTTCTACGATCAACGAGTATTTCCGATTATTTATTTAATTTCATGACATCATTTCAAAGTTCAATTTCAACGCATTTAAGGTTGTTGTTTTTTATGTATGTATATTGTTGCTGATATTGCGACCGGCCTGCTTTACATTTTAACACTCATCGACAGAGAGAGAGGGAGAGAGAGAGAGAAAGAGAGGGAGACAGGGAGCGTGACAGAGAAGGCATTTGTCTGGGTGACTTTTCAGGGTTTTTGTAGCTGGTTCAACGTTTTATGAATTTGCGCGTTGACCTTTTAGTCAGTCGCAAAATTGTTGTTGTTGTTGTTCTTATTGTTGTTGTTACAAGTTGTTTGCATTGTTTGTTTATATTTTTATTTATTTATTTGCGATTGTCTCGCTGTTGTTGCTTCCTCGTCAACGCGTTGTTGTCCTTGCCAAGTGCCAACGCCTCTTGAATGATAATTTTCATTTTTTCCATAATTAGCCGGGATTGCAAATAAAACTTGTGAGTTGAAAATAAAATTAAAGCTGAACAAAATTGATCTGAATAATTGGGAATATCTTATATATACTTAAATTGGATGAATTGTCCTGATAGCAGAAATATTTTTGGTATATTTCCTTTTAATATTAAATGCAATTTTTATTATAAATTTTGCATCGTTTAAGTTAATTTTAACTTTCATTTTTAAAATTGATTGAAAATAGTAACATATAGTAAATAAATAATTATAAGTAGGTAAATTAATTGAAAGACTTATTATTAGAGCAATTTTTTTTTTAATTTAAAAATTAAATAAAAAAACCCAAAAATACTTTAAATTATTTGTCGGAATACTTTTGGTGTGATTTTTTTATATTGAATGCAATTTTTATTATCAATTTTGCATCATTAAAGTTAATTTTAACTTTGATTTTTGAAATTGAGTAAAATAATATCATAAATAAATAACTATAAGAAGGGAAAATTAATTGAGAGATTTATTATTAAAACTAATATTTTTTTTATAGAATTTAAAAAATAAATTAAAAAGCCCAATAAAAATTCTATTATTAGTTGGAATATTTTTGGGATCATTTTTTCATATTGAATAAAATTTTTATTATCAATTTTGCATCATTAAAGTTAATTTTAAGTTTTATATGTACTCATAACATAAATAAATGATTATAAGTAGGTAAATTAATTGAGAGACTTATTATTAGAGCTATTCTTTTTTTAGAATTTAAAAATTAAATAAAAAAAGCCCAAAAATACTTTAAATTTTTTGTTGGAATATTTTTGGTATGATTTTTTCATATTGAATGCAAGTTTTATTATAAATTTTGCGTCATTAAAGTTAATTTTAACTTTTATATTTGAAACTGAGTAAAATAATAACATAAATAAATAACTATAAGTAGGTAAATTAATTGAGAAAATTGTTATTAGAGCTATTTTTTTATAGAATTTATAAATTAAATAAAAAAATACCCAAAAATACTTTAAAATATTTGTTGGTATTTTTCTTTGTGAATTTAATTTTAATTTAAAATTTCCTGTATTTATTTCTTTTTTTTCGATATTAATACAAGTTTTGGTCTGTAAATTCTATAATTAATTTTAATTTTAAATTGAAAAATTATTAAATTTAATAAAAATTGCAGTTATGAGTTATTCTGTGATTTTTAAATTAAAATTGAAATCCAATATTTATTTTGAATTTTTATTTATTTGAAGGATAAAAAAATATCTTTTTATTTTTGTAATAAAATTAAGAAAATAATATTTTTTTTATTATTTATATTTCAAAAATTAAATTTGCGGTTCCTTTACAAAATAAGAAGATAGGGGCAGACGAGGAGGGGCGAGGAAAGGGAGGGGATTTACCTATTGCGACCTGCGCACTAACATTAAGCTTGTGGAACATTCGATAAATTCAATGCGAATCGATTCGATTTATGACCCCAAAACGCCCAAGCGAAATAATTTGCAAATAATAATTTTCCACTTGGGATCTACCTATTTTAAATATATACACCAAATACTCGTAAAAGACAACAACAATAATAATGCCAAATAAAAACAATATATAAATCTGGTATCTTCAGTTTTAATTATTTGTTTGTTTATGGAAACGCGTCGCGAGTTTGCTAAAAATAAATAAATAGGCAACTGAATTTTAGCTCGTGCTGCGATTAATGTTATAAAAACAGTGCAGACACGACTAGCAAATACCCTGTAAAAGATGAAATGTATTTTTAAAAAAGAGTCAATATTAAATTTGCAAAAAAACCATCAAATTGTGTGAAAGTTTTAGAGAAAATTGAAATAAATAGTAAAATGCAATATGATAGATCATATTGATAAAGATATTTCAATTCAATTTTTATATTCAATTTCTTTAACAAAAATTGACAAAAAAAAATAGTTATGTGTCTATTTGATTTAATAAAAATTTAAAATAATAGTTTGGCAAAATTTTTATATAAAAATTTTAAAATATTAATTGTTTTTGATTTTTATCATTTAAAGATTATTTATTGTCAATTAAAAATAATATTCAATAAATCTCAATAAATTAAAAATATAGTTTAATATAAAATACTAAGTTTTTTTTGAAATTGTTACAAAGTGAGACACATATTCATTATACCCCTGCGCATCTGCTGCTTACAGGGTATTAGTAGCAATATGGAAAATGTGCTAAATTGTTGCCCCGATTTGATCTGTGATCTCTTCTTCTTTGCCTCGATCTGCTGAATTGTGCACGCCCAACTTCCATGCACAATTCCAACTGATAGAGGGAAGTATTTCAGTATTTTATTTTTAGTATATTTCGCTTCCAAATCAATTGAATCTATGGCAAAGACTTTGTACTTATTTCAAATGCTTCCAAGTGTTATTTATAATTTGATTGTTAATGTTTGTTGCTGCTTCTTTTTGCTCTCTGTTTTCTATAAATAAATGCAAATGTTTTAGTCAACAATGGCGAATTCATTGATTCCATGACTTTGACGTTGGTCAGACGGTTTTATTTTGCACAATTTTGGAATTCCACGACAATCGATTTCCGACTTCAAGCTCATAAACGAGACTAGAGATGGAAGAAAGGGAAATGAAGGAACCTTTTGTATTTAGCAAAAATACTATAAAATATACCAAATGATACAAA
This sequence comes from Drosophila recens, assembly GCA_037043495.1. Lineage (NCBI taxonomy): Eukaryota > Metazoa > Arthropoda > Insecta > Diptera > Drosophilidae > Drosophila > Drosophila recens. Next base: position 19,976 of record JBAMBJ010001240.1, on the reverse strand, counting down.
ACAACATGAAATAAAATATGTATTTTAGTATTTTTCTGAAAATTTCTTATTAGTTTTTTTTTAAATAAAAGAACAATTTTGAAATTTATCTTATTATTTCAACAATTTTTTAAGGAATTTATATCAAAAATTAAAGATAAAAATACTAAAAAAAATATTAAATATAGCCAAAGTACATGAAATAAGTTATAAAACCAATAAACATATTGAAAATTTTATTATTATAACAAAACTTTTTTAGAGGATATAGATAAAAAAATGTAAGTAAAAAAATACTAAAAAAAAATACTAAAAAATAACAAAAATACATGAAATAAAGTATGTATTTAAGTCATTTTTTCTTAAATTTTTTATTAAGATTTTTGTTTAATTGTTTTTTATAAAATAAATAAACATTTTGAAATTTATCTTATTATTTCAAAACTTTTTTAAAGAATAAAGATAAAAATTTAAAGATAAAAATACTAAAAAAAAAATATGAAATACATAGTATAACCAAAGTATATGAAATAAGTTATTAAATAAATAAACATATGGAAATTTTTATTATTATAACAAAACTTTTTTAAAGGATATAGATCAAAAATTTAAGTAAAAATATACTAAAAAAAATATTAAGCATAAGAAAAGTATATAATATGAATATGTATTTAAGTAATTTTTTTGTAAATTTTTAAAAAGATTTTTGTTTACATTTTTTTTAAAAAATAAATTTAAATATTGCAATATTTATTATTATTCCACAACTTTTTTAAAGGATATCGATAAAAAATTAAAAAAAAAATGTTCTAAAAAAAAGTTTCAAATATGAGTAGCAGAAATACATAAAATCTATTATGGCTTTTAGAATAGTATCTCTAAAATGTTTTTTAATTTTATTATAAAATAAAAAAAAAGAATTTAAATTTTTAATATTTTTTCAAGACTGTTTAAAATAACATTGATCAAAAATTAAAATTAAAAATATTAATATATAATTAACTTAATAAAGCACGCTGCCATCTCAAATATTCAGCTAAATACAAGAGGTTCAATCAGTCAGACGACATTCCATCGATGGACACTCGATCGATGCGTGGATACGAATAATCACTAGCTGTTGTCGACGATAAGACGACACTCACAAGCACTCATACTTACACACTCACAAGCACTCACACACACACTCATGATTGGAATTGTTGTGCTCACTTACGTTGCTCGTCATGAGGCAAAATTCGTCACAGACACACAAATATCACTAAAGTCGCACACTTGAGAAAAAAAAATACCAAAGTCAACAACAACAACAAAAATTATTTGAGCAAGCACTACAGTACACAGAGAGAAAAAATGTGGGACTCAATCCTAGGCGGTATCAAAATTTGATCACCCTATAGATCTCGAATTTTCTTAAGCCAAGTACTAAATACTTTATTCAAGTATGATTTTTTAAATCATTTGCAGAAATTTTAATTCAAATTTTGATTGTTAGGGCTCTTAAAGAATTTTTTTCAGTGAATTCAAATGTCAAAAATACGTGCTTAAATCAAGAATATTAAATTTGTATTTTAGAATGTATATTTTTTTGTTCTGTGTAATAACAACAATTAAATAGGTGTGTGTTTTATTGGCTGCGCACTTGGGTTGTTTCCATTGTTTTGCGAAACGAGCCTCCAAGGGTTCCAAAAACAACAACAACAACAACAACAACAGCAATAAATCAACCAACAGTCAACAACAATAATAATTCCCAGGGACAGTTATCGACCCACAAACAACAACGCCCCGAAAATTGTCACGACACACATGGCGTATACGTCATGTGGTAGCTTCAAATAAAACCCCAGATAAACCACAAACAGTGATAAAAACCCAATAATAGCAAATGAAAAGATGGATAAATATTGATTGTCTGACTGACTGACTGACTGACAGACAGACAAACTGCCCCAATTTATTTAACAAACATTTGGCAGTTGGAAAAGTTTTAGAACTTCACAGTCTTCTACAAGAATTAAATAATTTAATATTAATTTGAATACCTACAGATTTCTAATTGTTCATTTCTTTTTTTATGCTTTCAGTTTAAACTTAAATTTAAATTTCTCATCTTGGCTTCATATTTATTATTTTGTGTCATGACTCACTGTTCACAATATTTCACAACTATATAATAAGTATTCGGAAATTGCTTCCTCAAGCTTATTCATCTCATCTGTTGTGTATTCATAGCAAACAATTGTGGGATTATTTCTAAATTTTATAATTAATTAAATTTTGATAACTAGCATTTATAAATACCTACTTATAATACTTTACTTATGTCTTTTATGTTAGATTTTTGCACCCTTATATTCTGATTTTCCCGAACAATTTCCGGGTATATGGAAAAAACTTGGGGTTTTTTAAATAATTAACTCAATCGATCTAAATATATACGATCTAAATATACTTCTGAGCTCATTGAATTTTTATATAGTATTTCACTTTCTTGATCGATTCAATATAGAATTCGTGTTCTAGTTTTCGCAGAGTTTTAATAGTGTACATTGTAGAAAGTTAGTGGAGTGTAAATAAAAGACAAAATGTTGTGTTTTATTATTTAAAGAACTGCAATTGGTTGCTTAACTTATCTATAAATAAATATCTTGATGAGTTTTGATAAGATTATGACACTTGAAAGACCCGGAAATCTGTGGTCTAGAAATTTTAAAGCAGCGAAAAAAAATTCAAAATTTTCAAAGAAGTAAAAAATGCTGCAATTAACCAAGATGAAGTTTAATTTTAAGAAATTTGATTCAGCTCTGATATAATTTTAAAGTTAGTTGGATTTAAAAAGTCAATCAAGAGATCAAATCTCAATTTTATAACAAAGCTATGACAGTTGAAAAATTGGACAGACTTTTGATATAGCAAACTTTACAAGTCAAAATCGATCCGATTCACAAAATATATACAGTGTCCCACTAATGTCTTTATACACCATAAATTTGTCAAATTTGTACCTATCAAAAATTTTGAATTTTAAAAGAAGTATATTTTTTAGCTTTTTTAATCGATTTAAAAAAAAATATTTTGTTGCAGAAAATTCTTTCAAATAAATTTAAAAGTGACTGAAATTTTTAAAAAATCATAAAAAATACTAGCGAAGTAATTTAAGAAAATTTTTTTTTGCAGTCATTTTAAGAATTGTGTGAAGAATTTTTCTGTAAATTGAGGAAAAAAGTTGAAAAAAAAACTTTTTTAAATTTAAAATTTTTGATGGGTACTTAAGGGGTTTAAGAAATTTTTGTATCATTAGAACGGAATTTAAGTGAATAAAAGATTAATATAAGAAACCCGCATCAAAACATCTTTGTTATAAGCAAATTTAACAAAATTATGGTGTATGAAGACATTAGTGGCACACTGTATATACTTTATAGGGTTTACCACGCCACCTTCAGCCTATTACGTACATTTTTATATACATTTTTATATACATAAATACAGGGTATACAAATGTGAATGTCATGCAGAGATCACGCCCACAAGTGAAACTGCATTCATGAGCCGCCGTTGCGCGACTTTTGGCCCGATTCCCCCGATTGAATCGCACTGCAAGTGCCATTGACCACTTGAACAACCCATTCAGAGACCGCTGAGACGGTCGTCGTATCTTCCAGTCAATCTATTTGAAAATTCGCCTCGATTCATCGACTGTTTTGTATGTTACGTTGGTCGCACGCCGCTCTGTGATGTGAGCGATAAGTCGTAGACGTTTCACGTTCCGGCCGTGATAAGGGCAAAACCTCTTATCACCATAGCAAAAGAAAAACAACAAAGTATAGAGTGTGCCACGCCCTTAAGCGAGTCTCAGGCAGCTGACCATGCGCTGGCCAGCTGGTTCTCTTATCACTATCGGGTTGTTCGTAATGACTTGACCTTTGGTCCGCCCGACGGACAGACAGAAGGAGGAACAGAGAAAGGGGGAGAGAGGGGGGAGACAGACCACCCGAACGGCTAACGTCATGCTAATTTTGTGAATAATAATAACAATAAGCTAAGAAGATCTCTTTCTATCAGTTTATACTCTGCCCTAAAGTACAACAACTATCTTCTAAAAAACCTCTTTACTAGGCAAATATCGTTTGAAAAAAACAATCCAAATTTGTCCAATTTGGTGACGAAATGCCTTATGAAATAAATATTAAGCAAAAAGCCCTTCGAAATACCTTTTCAACAATATATAAAACACATCCGTGGCTTTTGTCGTTTGGAAACTGTGGGGGTGTCAGTTTTAGCGGGTTTTTAGCGATTTCCCGCTAAACTAGCCCTTAAAAATACCTTTTCAACGATATATAAAACACATCCGTGGCTTTTGTCGTTTTGAAACTGTGTGAGTATGAATTCTAGCGGATTTTTAGCGATTTCCCGCTAAACTAGCCCTTAAAAATACCTTTTTATGGGTTAAGAAATGGGTTATGCAACACATTTGTGGCTTTTGCCGTCTGGAAACTGTAGAGGTATCAATTTTAGCGGATTTTTAGCGATTTCCCGCTAAACTAGCCCTTTAAAATACATTTTTAACGATATAGAGAACACATTGGTGGCTTTTGCCGTTTGGAAACTGTGGGCGTGTCAATTTTAGCGGGTTTTTAGCGATTTCCCGCTAAACTAGCCCTTCGAAATACGTTTTTAACGATATATAGAACACATTTGTGGCATTTGCCGTTTGGAAACTGTTGGGGTGTGAATTTTAGCGGATTTTTAGCGACTTCCCGCTAAACTAGCCCTTAAAAATACCTTTTCAACGATATATAGTACACATCTGTGGCTTTTGTCGTTTGAAAACTGTGGGAGTGTCAATTTTAGTGGATTTTTAGCGGTATCCCGCTAAACTAGCCCTTCAAAATACCTTTTTAACGATATATAGAACACATTTGTGGCCTTTGTCGTTCGGAAACTGTGGGTGTATAAATTTTAGCGGATTTTTAGCGATTTCTCTCTAAACTAGCCCTTAAAAATACCTTTTCAACGATATATAAAATACATCCGTGGCCTTTGTCGTTTGGAAACTGTGGGAATGTCAATTTTAATGGATTTATAGCGATTTCCCGCTAAACTAGCGTTTTTTTTTCAATAAGGAGCAAAGCAAACACATTAAATCATCTAAGATATCTCAACGCTTTGATGCATACAAACAGACAAACAAACTGACTTTTCATCTCATTTTGTGAAGGTCACTAAACTAAAATTTGTATTTAGTTCAGCGGTGGGCACACAGTGACTCCGAGAGCAGCGGCTGCTCCCAACTTAGGTAGACGCTAATAGGGTTGTTGTTGTTGATGTTGTTGTAGTGCTCCCGAATTCCAGCTAATTAAGTTAAAAAGAAGTTGTTTAGCTAAACTCTTTCTTTGATCAGTGGAAGGGTATCCATTCGTCGTTGTGCCTGTGCCAAGTTTTCTCTCTCTTTCATAGTCTATTTGTATACGTTCTCTGTCTCTCTCTGTGTTTGCTGTTCACGTTGAGTTCACGTGCTACAAAATTGGACGCCTCCCAAGCGACGACCTCGTCAACAACGACGCCACACAGAAATCAAAAACTGGTCTATCTTTCTACATATATATTGATCTAACCAAATCGTATCTGGCTAATCTCGCAACACCCTCTGCTGATTTCCCTCTCTAGATTTATTTCTGTTGTGCCATTTATTTAAATATTCTACAACTCACGATTCCCCAACATGTCATTCATGATGATGATGATGATGATGATGATGAGGAAGACTCACAATAATAATGATGATGATATTGATGATAGGCAACTGTCGTTGCCCCCTTTTTAAAGCTGAACCAGTTCAGGGACAGTCAACAGTCGACAGTCGACAGTCTTCCTGCCACGTTCCATGGACGAACAACTTTCAAGTTCAGTTGAAACATTTTGGCAACAAGGCCACAAACTGGGCCAAGGTCAAACTGCGGCCAGAATAGCAGCAGGTAACAAGGAGAATCGAATAACTTTTGCCAAGGCAATCAGAATATCTTAAAGATGCTTTTTCGATCATGTTGCTCGCATTCTCAGCTAAATAAAAGGGAAAAACCTTGAGTGCTATTATAAATTTCCACTGGGAACTTTACTGAAGGTTATTTGTCGTTCCCATTTCAATTCTATTTACAGCATTGATCCAAAAATGGATTCTCTTTGAGCATATCGATAAATTATAGTAAGAATACGAGAAGTTTTTATTTAAAATTAAAATAAGCAATTTAGAAATGGAATTAAAAATATTAGAAACTTCAAGTACAAAAAAAAGATAGATAAAGTCACTATTGAAATGAAATTTCGAATCCAAAATTTTGAACATTGTAATTAGAAACTTTGAATAAGGAAAAAAATTAGAAAAAGTCGATTTTTTAAATATTTTACTAAAAATAGAACGTCAATTAAATGTAAAATATCCAATCTAGAAATAAAAATAAAAAATTTTCGAAAATATAGACAAAAATTTGAAAAAGTCGCTGAATAATAATATTTTGAGAAATTTTGAATGAGAAAAAGAAATTAGAAAAAGTTTAAATTAACAACATTTTAAATATAAATATAAATCACCTAATTTTTGAAAATGTTTGAAACATCGAATAGAAAAACAAAATTGGAAAGACAAAAATTTTAAAAAATGTAAAGTTAAAAGAAATTCTAGTTCAAAATTTCGAATATTGTTTTTAAAATCATAAAATAAGATAAAATAAGTTCTAAAGACTACAATTTTAAAAAGTCGCTATTTAAAATATATTTTGATTCAAAATTTTGAATATTATTAGAAACTTTAAATTAGCAAAAACATTAGAAAAAGTCAATATTGAAAATATTTGAATCAATGCAATTCTGATCCAAAATTTTGAACAGTATAATACAAAATACTTAGATAGTAAAAAAATTGGAAAAAAGTCGATACTCAAAAAATTTGATAAAAAATTTTGAATATTATTCAAAATATTCAGAAAGTAAAATAAATAGAAAAAGTTGAAATTTAAAATATTTCATTAAATATAATTGAAATTAAATTAATTAAACTTGTGTACTCTAAATGGTTTTCCGTTCTTTTTGAATTCCATTCGGAAAAAGTGAAGTATATTCTGAGAGTTCTCTCGGGCTGAGATTGTGTTGGGATTTTTTGCTGAAATGCTGAAATGCTGACAAAAGCAACGCGTCAAGCGTCACGTAGACCGGAAAGACCCGAAACGCATCACAGATACGGGATTAGACATTTTGGGGCGGGACAAATTCATGGCCAATTATTACTTCAAATGGTTGTAAACGAGACAAAACTAAACAAAAAAACAAAACAAAACATTACAGCGCAGTGGAAACTTTTTTGGCATTCATCGGGGCAAATTCAATAGATTTCTGGGTGTGGTCAGCTCTGAATATTTGGGAGAGTGCTAAAATATGAGAAAATTTAAAAATTATCTGTAAATCCATCTTATCAGCTATGGTTAAAAATAATAAATAAATAAATAATAATATAAAGACTTACATTTCATTTAAATATTAATCCTACAAACAAAAGTATATTTTAGGAAAATAATTTTGATAATCAATGTGTTTTACTATAGTTGATTGAAAATCAAAGAAACCTGTTTAGTATGAATCTATGAATTGTAAAGAAGCTGTAAAAAACACAGAAAATGTTTACGAAAATATATTTTTTCCTACAATTTTATTTTTATTGCAGCTTTTAGTTGAAAACTAGACATTTGTATCTATATTTTATATTTAATAAAGGTACCAAATCGTATAATATTAAAAAATCTTTATTGAATTTAATTTCTTAAGCTAAAAGTAAATATATTAAATTAATATTTTGTAAATTTTAAAGTACTGAGATATGTTAAGAATCCCGTATCTCTGACCATATATATTAAAGATGCAGCTATCTAAATGAATTTATCTTACAGATAAGCTCTCGACTTATACTAATTTTGGAGAAGAAGCCGTAATTAAGAACGAAAACAGATAACAAGTGCGGGAACTCTAGACCCCATTTCAGAAATTAGTCTATCTTATCGATGGAACGAATAGGAACATGAATATATGCCGTATATAAAGATATGTTGGGGTAACTCAATTGCCAATAATATACACTATTAATGCTCAATTTCTTTATTTACTCTTACAATTTTTAATTTAAAATTATATATAATTAAAAAAATATTTATATCTTCATTGTAAGTAGATTACAATATATACCAAAAGTATATAGTAACCTCATCACACATACACTTGACTAAAGGTAACTAAATAAATTAATCAACAGGTACGAGTATGAAGAGCGTAGAGGGAAAATGCCAAACAGGGCCAACACCACTTGTTTACTTCTTTTGGCCAAAAAACCGACTAACAATCATCTAAACATTTCGCAAATTGATTTGTAGCGCTTATTTAATTTATAATTTCGCTAAACAAAATTTCATTTATTTCAAACAAACAACAAGGCCTGAATGAAGACCAAGGGGGGAGGCAGTTGGAGTTGCCACACTGTCACGAGTTTAGGTTGATGACGTCATGAAGATGCTTTTTTTCAAGGCGCGTGTGAAAACATTGCACTGTGGGCACTTTGGCTATTTTTGTGGCAACAAAACTTGCTTTAAAGAAATTTTGAATGAAAAAAAGAAATTAGCAAAAGTTGAAATTAACAACATTTTAAATATAAATATAAATCACCTAATTTTTGAAAATGTTTGAAACATCGAATAAAAAAAAACAAAATTGGAACAACAAAAATTTAAAAAAAATTTAAACCTACAAGAAATTCTAGTGCAAAATATCGAATATTGTTATTAAAAATATTAAATAAGAAAAAATAAGTGCCAAAGACAACAATTTTAAAAAGTATCTATTAAAAATACTTTTTTGATTTAAAATTTTGAATATTATCAGAAACTTTAAATTAACAAAAAAAAAAAATTAGAAAAAGTTTATGTTGAAAATATTTAATTCAATGCATTTTTGATCCAAAATTTTGAACAATATAATTCAAAATATTTAGATAGAAAAAAACTAATGTCAGAAAATGCGGCAAAATAGCCCACAGTGCATAGTGGAGCAAAAACAAGTACGGGGGTTTTTCCACATTCGCCAAACGAATTGCCAAGAAAAATTAAAATTTGAGAAACGAAAACGAAAATAAATGAAAAAGAAAAGCGAAATGTGAATGACTTGGACATGGGGTAAATGGAAAATGAAAATGGGAATGAACGGTAAAATTGATGTTGCCAAGTCGAATTATAGACCAAATACTAGAGTACTAGATACGGATGGGTTTTAGTTCAATATGTTGATTCTACATACTCCGGCGATCAGCTGACGTCACCTGCCTCACCTGTGATTGACGTACGTACGAATAAAAAGAAGAATACAAAATACACAATTACACACACACAGACATGCAACATTTGACGTAGCTTAGGGGCAAAAAGAATAAATGTTGCTTTCAAGCGAGCTCTCATTAATAAAGACCTTGAACCCCAGACTCGATGGCCCTGCGACGTCATTGCCTCAGTTTGCTTTTCCTTCTTATGCTCTGCTTCTTACGTGACCTTTTGGCGCAACAGGAGAGGCAGCGTCGGCGTCGGCGTCGGCGTGTGACGTCACGAGGAGAGCCTGCAACGTAACATTTCATTCAGGTTACGTCAAAGCGGGCGCTCTCTCTCTCTCTCACACACGACTTTGCACTCTCCCACGCACACAATTACACACCCTCTCTTACCCTGTCTGGCAACCCTAGGCGGCCTACGTGCACTAAGGAAGGTGCGTGGGCACATGGACTTTGTGTGGACTGTGTGTGTGTGTGTGTGTGTGGTTGTTGGGTGGCCATTGGGTGGGCTTGGCAACTTAAACTGTAGGTGGCGCTGCGTAGGTGGCCTCCAAATGCGTGTCAAGGCAAAAAAAGGCGTACAAATCCCGTACTGAACTTGAACTGGCGCCTGGATCCGGAATATTTTGCTAATTTTAGATGCCTCGCTCGCAATGCTGATTAAATTGAAACGCACTTACAGTGCGACCAGTAATTGTTGTGACAAATAAAACAACAGCACAAATTTAATTTAAATTTTTTCATTTATTATTCTAGTTATATGTACATATAAGTATAATTCAATACGTCTCTTTTTTTTAAATAAACGCAAATATTAATATACAGTCGAACTTCCCTAACTCGAACTTCCCTAACTCGAATTTTCTCTAACTCGAACAAAACCGAGTGGCAATAGCGTTTACTGAGCAAATTTCATACAAATCTGCTTCCCTAACTCGAATTTCTCCTTAACTCGAACCAAAATATTGGCCCGTGCTTCTGTAAGTCGAATTTTTCGAGAAAATCTCCAATAAAGTTTGAATTTTTTTTTCGTGTCTATTTTAGGCTTTTGTTACCGGCTCGTTTGGATATGTTATATTGATGTACATTAACATATGGTGATGTAATATGATAGAATATTGCTTCAACAATTATTTAGGCTTGTGAAATTGCTATAGGAAACATGTTCGAAATGTACTTTTTTGTCAGCGCATCAGTGTACTAAAATGTTTAAAGAAATATTCAAACTTTTTAGTAGTTAAGGAATTTGAAAGTAGACCAAATAAATTAAAGTTGCTAAAAAATGTGGTATGTCAGCAAAAACATTTTTCATTATATTAAAAAATGAAATATTAATTAGGGAATAGGGAACTTAGTCTGGATACGGCAAAGGAACGAAGAAACCAATTTTTGAGAAAATTAACAGGTCTTGAACAAACTGGAATCCCTTTTTGTTGAAAATAACAGAAAAAATTAAAATTTGAATTGTACTTATGATTGAATGCATTTGTAGTTTCTTTTAAAACACTAAAAAAAAAATTCCCTAACTCTAAGTCTCTCTAACTCGAACTTTTTTCTTGGATAATGGTGATTCGATTTAGGGAAGTTCGACTGTATTTGTATAAGTATAATTCAATACGTCTCTTTTTTTAAAAAAACGCATATATTAATATATTTTTGTCAATTAATTTATTTGACTTACTGTATGCATAGCTCAAGGCAAATACACATGTACCAGCTAGACACACACATACATAGTATACTGTACTTGCATATGTATGGGTGGATGGGGCGCACCTCTATTTAATGGGATGAGGTAGACAGACTTTAATTGCGTTGCGTATTTTGCACTCACTGTACACACGATATCTCAGCCCACTAGCACACGCCCACATAACAACACTACACTTGTATGCATGTGCGTGTGTGTGTGTGTGTGTGTGTGTGTACTGCACTTGAGTTCCGCACAAAAATTCATACATGAATTTCAATTCCGTTTCCAATAACAAACAAAACACGCAGCAGCAAACACACACATACACACACACACACGCACACGCACATACAGGCAGACAGACAGCTAAAGTCGTACATAAATAGAGAAACAGACACGCTGCCTGCTGCTGCTGCCGTCTCTTTTCCGCTGTCCCCGTTTCGCCCGCAACGACTGGCAAGTATCAACAAATGTTCACGTGAACATCATGAGGTCAACGCGTGATACACAGTATGATAATTCACAGACATAGGCACACACACACACATACACATTCATACTTGCTCTCTCAGAAACTCAGCGCGTGTTTTTTTTGTATGGCGTACTAGTTTCAGTTTCGCTCATCGCTGCTCCCTCCACTTGTTATTGTTGTTGCGCAAGAGCGCCACACTGTAATAATCACAGCTGTTTGCTGCTGCTTTGTCTCTCTCTCTCTCTTTGGCGCTCTCTGGCACTCTGACGATTGCACGAGCCCCTTTTTGCTTGAGAAACTGTTACGGGCCTGGGATGGCGTTGCCAGTAGCAAATTTCAATTGCTGGCATTTGACTAACCATTGACTAATTGCATGTGTAATATACTAAATTGTGTTCACATTTCATCATGTCGACAAAATAAATTTAGTCAACTAGTAGTTGATCTGTTTTGCAGCTGGCAATGCTGTCGGGTCTCAACTGTTGAGCGACGGGTTTTGCCCATTAATAAAATCCGTCTGCGTATGAACATTATTATTATATTTTTTAATATTAGCTGCCTCCTAGTCAGACAATACAATACAAAAAATATGCAAATATATGCAATATAGACAATTTTAATGCTCTTCCACAAGTACGAGCCTGTTTTTTTGTCTTTTAAAAAAATAAAGAAAAAAAAACCGCCTAATCACGAACTTCCGTAGCAACAAATGCGTCAGCTTCAAATTCAGATACAGCTTGAGCCCAGTGCTGCCAATTTAGCTATTTTTCCCGACAGATTTAGTGGGTTGCAACTGGCAAATGCGGAATAAATTGTAAAACAGCGGGTAGCGGGAATTTTAGCTACTTCAAAAATAATTTTAGCTTTTTGAAAACATCTGGTAACTTCAGGTATTTTCCTGTTTTACGATGCCACACTTAAATACTTTGTAGTATTTTTTCCATTTGAATGGCACAAAAACATCGATAAGTCAAAAGCGCACTAAATTTTATCGTTTTTAACTATGAAATCAATTGAATCTATCAGAATTTATGAACCGATCGGTGAAAATGTGTAAAAAAAACTCTTAAAACAATTCTAAGAGTGACTGTAAAAAATTTGAAAAATAACTTCGCTAGTATTTTTTATGATTTCTTTTTGAAAATTGCTATAAAGCCACTTTTGGTATGAGAAGTTGGAAAAAGGGGTTAAAATAGTAACTTTTAACAAATTTTAAAAAGTCATAAAAAAATATTAGCAAAGAGATATTTCAAATTTTTTTTTTGCAATCACTCCTAGAATTGTTTGAAGAATTATTTTGCATCAAAATATTCCAAAAACACTGGATTAAATCATTAAAAATAGCGTTTTACTACTCTAGCGTTTTGTTTAGCTATCAACAAATCTTTTTTTTATCTATTTTTAGCTTTTTTCAAAGGCTGTTTTGGCTTTTTCATGTCCCGAAGAGTTGGCAACACTGCTTGAGCCTTCAATGGCCAGGCCCCAGACTCACCCATGGCTTCGGGGTGTGTCTGTGTGTGTGTGTGTCTCTCTTTCATACATATGTATGTGTGTGTGTTTGTGTTTGCTGTGCACGCTCCATGTGCATGAACAGCAGCTATGAATAGATAGCCCCATTGGAATTTTGTATTTCCCCCCACCACACCCCGCAACCATCCAGCAGTGCGAGGTAAACAGCTGATGACGTCCATGCGTTCGTTACGTGCTCTGCGTGTGTGTGTGTGTGTGTTTCTCTGCCTTCTACTTGATGGCACTTGAAATGGTGCCCTCTGCGTGGGCACACACACAGACCTGACCTTTTACCGCCAAAGTGGGCACAAAAATAAGAGAGCTCTTCCCACGTTGCCATTGCCTGATGTGTCTGTGTCGTGTCCTCTGTCGGTCCTCGGTACGCTTCGGTTCCATTGCACTGGTTGCTTCGCCGACGCGATGTCGATGACGATTTTTGGTGCCTCTCTCTCTCGCTCTACCCCACAGGCTGCCCACTTACAAGTGATTACGTCGGCAGCATACGCTGCCCTCTCACACTCTCACGCGCGCAGCGTATGCGTGTGTGTGTGCTGCGACTGCGACTGCGATGGTCTGTTGGAAGCTCGCTGTCTGAATGTTGTTCATTCGTCTGTTGAATTCTGAACGCTTCGGTTCGCTTACTCGGGCTCTCCAAAGGCAGCAGCCGCATCAAGTGAAAAGCTTAAAAAAGTCAAATAAGTAAAATCAACTTGTGTAAATCAAAAGTGTTAACAAACAGATTGATACAAGTGATAAGGCCCCCCCAAAAGAGGCGCCCAAAGAGAGACTAAGAAAAGTCCAGAACAAAGTGCAACAATAGAAAAGGAGAAGAAAATCTAAAAAAAAAAAAGAAACACACACATACAATGGATATGGATACGTTGCTGCTACCATCGCCGCCTGCAACGCCCCCGCTGCGGGATAATAAAATTGAAAACGTAAGTCCAGTAAGAGTACAAAAGAGCCAAAATGACTCAGATCCCAAAGAGATTGACCTACAAAGTGTTTACGAGTAAATAAGTGCATCTCTCTGTGTGTGCGTGTGAGTGCAATGCAATTAAATGCGAAAAAATGCAGCCCTCTCTGCTGCCCAATCAGCAGCCTCAAATTCCCGCAGAGGCAGAGGCAGCGACGCCTTCGCCTTTTGACAAATCACGCAACAAAAAAACTACATGGCATGGCAAGGCAAGTCATTAAGTGTACATATCAGTGATGCCAAACATTTTCTGAAAAAATATGACAAAACGACCAAAAAAGAAAGGGAAAAAAGGCTAAAAAACTAAAAAATAAGACAGAAAATAGGCCAAATTTTGTTTATTACTTTTTTTATTTAATTTAATAGTTTTAAGACCCCTTCAATGATTTTTTCGTCTTCATTTTCTTTGTTGGCATTGTACGTCGCCATGGTGCCTATAAGCTTAACGTATTTGTCAGGCAAGTTGTACGAATAGCAACACGATTTGTGTCGACGCAGCCCGAATCTGCAGAAGATAAAATATGCATATGCATATAATTGAAAAATTAAAAAATTTAATATATATATTTATTAACCTAATTGTTAAAATAGCATTTAACGTCTCTATTTCAAGACGGTTCCTTAGCTTAGTTTTAATCAAACTAACTTGACTAAACACCCTCAGCGTTTGACCAAGGCAACGATAAAAGAGTCAGAGCGAAAGAAACCAGCTCTGAAAAAGGGTTATTGCCGGCAGAGTCTCGATATTTTTTTACTTATAAAGGTGGGTTCTCACTGCTGCACAATGTGAAATCACATTTTGTTATGCTTTGTGATGATTTGCAGAATACGTCAAAGTGTTTACATTGGCAACACAAAATTTGTACTCCACAAAATTGTGAAAGGCCTTGTGAAAAGACTTGTGAAAGCCTTCAATGTAAACACTACCAGTCAATGTGACAGAGCATCGCAAAAAACCACAAGGAATCAGAATGTTCACAAAATGTTCGCAATTGAACAATAACAAGTTCCACAAAATGAATAATAACAAAGAAATGTCACTTTGCACATGACCTTTGATTAAAAAGTTAGCATTTCTTAAAAAAAAATTTATGGAGCAAATAATCAGCCGTGGACGTCGGGTAACAATCCAGTGGCATTCTGATTCAACGCACAAGCTAAATAAAGCTGTGGAGGAGTCAGAATGCCTCTGGAATGTATGTAGTGAAAACTACAAGAACCGGGAGGCCAAGGAAGCGAGTTGGAGCTCAATTGCTTTGAATTTGAACGAAAGACTTCGCAGCTCTCCCGTTAGCTTTGCATACATTCCCTCTTTTTCACGAGTCAAATTCATTTCGTCGATCCAGCAGCTGCGCTTTGCCTTGGGTTCATCATTGTCGTCTTTGAAAAGCCACAGCCCAATGACCGCCAAAGCAGCAAGCTCAGTTTCATCTTATGAATCCATTTCTTTTTTAAAAAACAAAATCAATGCTAAAGCCCCGAAAAAACAACAAATATAATATTAACTTTGACGTTTATGTTTTCACAAATGTGAAAGAAAACCAACTTGCTCGATGTGCTTTCACAATGGGATTGGGCTCATTTGAGCTGCTTCAACTTTAACAGGAGTTAACATAATGTTTATCAAAATTGTGTCAGCCTTCTTCGCAAAAATTTTTTAACAGAATGTGAGAGTGGTGTTTACATTGGATTGTCACAATTTTGTGACTTCACAATTTTGTGGCTATGCATTTAGTGTTCACATTGCCTTGTGACGTTGTGAATTGCTTTGTGCAGCGTTTGTGAAGCGTTTGTGACGCAGTGAGAACCTACCTTAAGTTTCTTTGGGCATTTTCTCACAATTATGAGCAAGCAACCGTGCTTTGCTCAACTTTCGATTGCAAAAAATATCGAAATCAACATACAAAAAGGGATGCCACTTTATTTTTAGATGATCAATTTGAAGGAACATAAAAGAAATTTAAAAAATACTAACATGATCAATTGACACTAAAAATGGCCAGACTTTTGGATAGATGCTGTTTGAGATTTTTCTCGGCTGAAGCAGTTAAAAATCAGACAAATCTATCAGAAAAAATGCCAATTTGGCATCACTGGTACATATTGCCGCTCACTTGCACTTGCCGCGTTTCTAAAAACAATAGTCGCGCATCTCGCTCGCACTCGTCTATGGCAATGCGATCACGCAGCGGGCACGCTTTCACGTGAACACCGCATGCACAGCGAGTGATACAAACACACACACACACGCACACATACTAACTCACATGAACATTGGACTCCACACCACACAGCAATGTGGAGCTGTCGTAGTTATTTGCCCGCCTGTTTGTTGTTGCTAGCAACATGAGAGCGAAACACAGAGAGCGCGCGCCAAAGAGAGTGCTCTCAGCAGCGCCATGTTGACGTATGTTAGTCAAGAGAACGTTTTGTTTGAGAGCGCATTCTTGACGATGACTCTGAATTTGTACTTGTGTGTGTGTGTTGTGTGTGTGAGAATGAGTATGAAGGTGAGTTGCCAATTGGAAAAGACTAGCGGCAAAAAAACAAACAAAAGCCAAGCCCCAGACGCAGCTCATGATACAAAAATATGTCACATATCTTTCGTTTTTTGCTTATCTGTCGCACTTACAAACAAGCGAACAAACAATTCGCGCACACACACACACACACAGACACAGAACGTCAACGTTTATTGCTCTCTCCATCTATTTGCCTATTTATAACTATCTTTTTCTATGTTTATGTACTAACTATTATGAAATAAAAAAAAAAAAAAAAAAAAAAAAAAAACAGAACGTCAACGTGCCGAGCCCATAAAAATATTTCAACGTTCGCTTTTCACAAGTGACGGCCACCTGAAGCGTCACTGTCGACGTCGCTGCCAGCGTCGCACAGTGGGGCCATTGCTCATTTTACGTTGCAAAAATCGTAACTCTTAAACCAAATGAGATAATCGAATAATTTTAATAGCATATGATAGATAAATCTTTTACCTATGAAATTAGCATTTAAAAATGGGGCCACGCCCCCTAAATACTTATTTAGGGGCTATCAAAGTTGAAATTTGTGAAAAAATTAAATTTGATGGCACCTAAAAATAAATATTTTTTCAAATTTTTCATTTTTTTGTTTCATTTTTAAGGTTTTTATATTTTAAAATTACAGTCGAACTTCCCTAACTCGAACTTCCCTAACTCGAAGTTTCTCTAACTCGAACAAAATCGAGTGGCAATACTAGGCAAATTTCATACACATCTCTACTTCCCTAACTCGAACTTTTTTCGTGGGTAATGGTGATTCGAGTTAGGGAAATTCGACTGTATTTTCAAAAAATTTAAAAACAATTTTTTTTTATTACAAAAAATTATTTTTGTTAACCGGTGTGAATTATCAAAATTTCATATGAAGAATTATCTATCATATGCTATCAAAATTATTCAATTATCTCATTTGGTTCAAAAGCTATGATTTTTGCAACGTAAAATGAGCAATGGCTCCACTGTGCGTCGCTGCCAGCGTCGCTGTCGACTGCAACATTTTGTATTGCCTGCTTTTAGGCGGCATTTAAATTTCAAAGTTCAAAAAATTACATTAAACTCTTCTCCGCACATTATTTATGGCTTTCGCAAGTTCAAAAAACTGACGTTTAATGTTGGCCAAAAATTGCGACGTGCATTGAACCCGTCGTCGCTGCGTGGGGGCTGCAGCGGGTTAAGGTTAAGAGTGAACGACCTTGTTTTGCACTCACTGTCGCGTTATTGTGGGTCAACAAAATCTCAGACAGGGAAAAAAGTGAAGGCGCAGGCTGATGAACTTGGCCCAAAGTCGATACGTTTGTTGACCTTAAGTTACAATGGGATATTCATAATAATAATAAAATGTTTATTATATCACAATAATAATATAAATTATAATCAACTTTTAACTCAACGTTTTTCTCTCTCTTTTGATTGCAGGCCGCCAAGGACAAACAGCAGGTGAGCGAGAATCTGCTAAAGGCCAAGTTAAAGCTGGTTAGCCATAAAAATGGCAGTGGCATCATTACGCCCAATCCCTCGGACACGGAGGACGAAGCTGGCGATGTGACGACGCCCTGCAAGAAATCCCGATTGCTGGAGCAGCCAGCGATTACACTGACTCCGCCGCCAGACAAGGAACAGGAGCGGGAACAGGAAAGGCAAAGGGAGCAGGAGAGGGAACAGGAGAGGGAGAGGGAGAGGGAACAGGATGCAGCACAACAACGTGTCAGCGTCATTATGCGAGTCAACAGCCTGGGCACTGTGTGCTCCTCCATTGAAGACAACAGCAGCTCCAGCTCCAGCTGCAGCTCCAGTTCCATTTCCAACTCCAGTTCCATTTGCAATTCTGGCACATTTGTCACACCCATTGCCGATGATTATCCGGAGGAGAATGTCTGGCGCAATCTCAAGTACAAAATGAATCGCAAACGTGCCGCCGAAGTGGCCTTGCCCCAAGAATCCTCACCAGCGTCAGTTCCAGTTCCAGTTCCAACAGCTCCAACGGAAGCCATCACAATATTCCCAGCGCCAACACAACTGCTGCTCCTCAGCACAGTTGCTGCCCAGGCACAACAGCAACCTCCAACCCAAACCCAATCCCCAGCCAATCCTCCAGCTTCACGCTGCATTACGGCTGCCCAGGCCGCTGCCACCCGCAGTCGCATCTACGAGTGCAGCTTCCCGGAGTGCGGCAAGAACTACTTCAAGAGCAGCCACCTCAAGGCCCATCAGCGTGTCCACACGGGCGAACGACCCTTCATCTGCAAGTGGGACAACTGCGACAAGCGCTTCAGCCGCTCCGACGAGCTGTCGCGGCACAAGCGCACGCACACCGGCGAAAAGAAGTTCCAGTGCGGCGTTTGTCAGAAGAAATTCATGCGCAGCGATCATCTGTCCAAGCACGTGAAGCGTCACAACAAGGACAAGGCGAATGGCGTCAATCGCAATGTTGGAGGAGCAACAGCAACAGTTGCAGCTTCCACAGCAGCGGCAGCTGCAAAACTTTGTGAACTGCGCGCCATTGCGCCCGCCACTTCCACCTCCAGTTCCCAATCCTCCTCCTCCTCCTGCTCCCAATCATCCGCGAGCAGTTTACAAATCTTCAGTGCTCAGGATTTGCTGCGTTTGCAGCAGGCACAGAATTTTGTGGGCAGCTTTGGGCGATAGAAACCCAGGGAGGAGCCAATCTCATCACGACAGTATCACCAACAAGTGTCCAGAGTCACCAAGAGTCACAAACAATCCAAATACTGGACCCAACCACATCCCTAGTCTTAAGTTAGCAGCTAAAAATCTTGTCATCGTTATCGGTTATCGCTATCGTTTATCGTTATTGTGCATATATCAAACTCATATTCAATATAGTATCTACTTGTAGCTGTAGTTGGTCTCCATATTAACTGGATTCCATCCATTTCGCACACACTTTCGTCGAAAGCACTAGCGAATTCACTAGCGAATTCGCTAGGAATTCACTACTGTACACTACTCTAGTACTACTAGCAAGATCTTTTCAGATTATTATAATCTAGTGCATATAGTTTATATATATACAATTTAAAACTACATACATACATACATATATCTATATATATACATACATTTTACTATATATACAAGTATAGCTACAAAATCTGTGATATTTAAGTTTTTCTTAACTATTTTCTATTGTATGATAATATTATCGCTCGTAAATCTTTCCTAAAAAAAACACAAACAAACACACAACCTGTTTAATTAAGTGAAAATTTGTATTTATTGCATTGAAAAACATGTGAAAACATGGACAAAACAAGTCCAAATCTCAAGAAAACAGAAAAACAAACAAAAAGATAAAAGAAAAATGAAAAATGAAAAGAAAAAAGTGCGAAAATATATTTTCCATATGATAATTTATAACAAGTCTTTCAAATGGGCGGGCTGGGAGAGTTGTAAAACTTTTACTCAATATTGGAGTTTCGACT
>JBAMBJ010001239.1:0-16067 GCA_037043495.1 Drosophila recens | reverse complement strand
GTTGTTGCTGCTGCAGTTGTGATAAAAGTTTATCGACTGCGCGCTTTTAAGCTATAGAAATTTAAAAGCAACAGCAACAATGACTAAAAGACCAAGAGGAAGAGGAAGAGGAAGAACGAAGGCAGCCATGTGGACGACGCACAGTGGACAAAACGGCTAGAATAGCAGACAATAATTAATATCTATTTGTCACTTTTTGCACAAGTCCGTAATGAAAATTCTCGATTTTGTATTACATTTAATTTGTTTTAACTAAATTTATATTAAAGACAGCTAGAAAAAATTAACATACTTAAAAAAATTCGTACAATAAACCAATATTTAGAGAATTTTTTTACCATCTTGGAAATAATAACCTTATACAAAGTATTAAAATTTGATTTAATAAAAACAAAAAAAAAACTTTTAATATATAAGAAAAAAATTCTTAAAGCAGAAAACATTTTTAAGTATTTTTTTCATAACTTCAATCAAAATTTTAAAAATTTGAATAACCAAAAGCTCAAAAATATACCAAACTTTTAACGTCAAATAAAAAAAATCGTACAATCAATAAATTGTTTAAGTATTTTTTTTATCACCTTAAAAAAAAATAACTTAATTCAAATTGCGATAGTTTGAATGAATTATCCCACTGTGCGAAGCAGCGCAGCAAGTGTGCAAAAGATAAATATGCAAAGCGGCTCAGCGCATAAGAGAGAGGGAGATAGAGAGGGGGAGAGAGGAGAGGGAAAGGGTGAGCCTATGATAGTGTTCCAACTAGAAGAAGAAAGCAACGGCGCAGGTGCAACAACAACAACAACAACAGCTGGTTAGATAAGCGCGCTAATTTATCTGAAACTGAAGCCGTTACACACACACACACACACACACATACATATTGTTGTTATCCAGTGTGTACACACTGTACATTTTATTTGCATGACTGCTGATATCATTGAGCAAAAGTAAAAAAATAAAATACAAAAGCGAATCGAATTCGAAGCTGAACAGAAAACAGAAACAGAAACAGAAACAGAAACGTGCTCACAGCAACTGCAGCAATGATAAGGAGTTCAAGAGCGAGAGAGCTTAACACCCCACCACCCCCCGACCACTCTCCCCACCCCTTTCCTCCCCTCCACCCTTGAAGTTATGGTCAGCTCTGAGCACGTATTATCGATTCCAAAAATGCATATATCAAATGACAAATGGCAAACAACAAAATGTAATTAGTTAATAATAACTCTCTGAACAAGGTGTGTCCGATCAACATATCAAACACATTTTCATTGCATTTACCTTAAAATATATCTACAGTTGGTCAAGTAATTTTCTTGACCAAATATAGCACTTCCCATTTCATTTTTTCAATTATTAAAAAATAAAACTTTAACCCAACTCATTTAACTATTAATAATTTCAACTATTAAAAATATTTTATTTTTTATTGTATTTTTCCAAATAATTCAGCTCAAATCATTTCATTTAAAAAAACTATTTAACTATTTAAAACTATTCAAAAGCCAGATAAAGTCTACTTTTTTGATTTTTTTCCTCGGTCTTAAGCAAAAAATATTTTGATGCTTAAAGTTTCTCTGAACAATTCTAATAGTAACTGCAAGCAAAATTTTAAAAAAATCTCTTCGCTAGTATTTTTTATGATTTTTGTATGGGCTACTCTCAGACAAATTTTGTATGAAAAGGAGGAAAAAGAGTGGCTAAAATAGTAATTTTTAGCAATTTTAAAAAAAAACAATAAAACAAAATACTAGCAAAGGGATTTTTGAAGGCACTAGTAGAATTTTTAAGATAAACTTTTTGCGTCAGAACATTTTTTGTTCGAGTCCGAAAAAAAAGTCTAAACAGTAATGGGTTAAGGAAACTTTTGTATCATTCAAACGGAATTTAAATGATCTTTTCATTGATACAAAACTTAACATAAAGAAAGTGCAAATTATGAGTAGATTTAACTTTAGTTTTGTCAAAATACTTTATACGACAACTGTATATTCAACTATAAAAAAGTCAGTAAATTTGATTTTTTTTTTTCAAATTTATTAATTTTTTTAGCTTGTTCGAAGAACTATAATTAAAAGGAAAAAACTCGGAATAAAGTTAGTCAGTTAGTAAGTTTCAAACTATCAATTATTTAATATTGTATGATAAATTTTTTTTATAATAAATATTAAACGTAATAAATTGTACAATATTTAAAGCATTTTGAGTATCTGTAGCTGTGCTTATTTAATGGAAGTAAAGTTTAAATCAAGTTGACAATTGCATAGCTTAATTTTTTGTTGCAGAACACGGAACACAGTTCGTTCACATGGAAAACCCCGAAAACAAAACAAAAAATAAATACATATATGTATGACAAGCTGACAATGCTGTTTATAAGTAATACTTAAAGCAGGTGTACTAGATCGTTCAAAAAGTCCCCGGACTGACACATAGGCCACTCCACTAAAATTTTGAAATAAATTTTTTTAGACTGACTAGTTCATTTCTAGGCTCCAGTGAAAATTTGAGCGCAATCGGAAGCTTCGCTATCGAGTTAGAAATATTATTGTTGTGCAACTTTTTGAGTTTTTTGAAAAATGGAAAAAGCTGAATTTCGTGTTTTGATTAAACACTGTTTTTTGATGGGAAAAAATACCGTAGAAGCAAAGACATGGCTTGATTAGCATTACGGGGTCTCTGCTCCAGGTAAATCAACTATTTGCGATTGATATTCCAACTTTAAACGCGGTTGTACGAGCACCGAAGACTCGAAGCGTTCGGGAAGGCCAAAAGAGGTGATTATCCCAGAGATCATCAGACAAGTCCGTCAAATCGTATTGACTGATCGAAGAGTCAAAGTGCGTGAGATTGCTGAGACTGTGGGCATATCGACTGGGTCATCGGTTTCGATTTTGCATGACCATTTGCATATGAAAAAGCTCAATGTAAAATGGGTGCCGCATTTCCTAGATATTGATCAAAGGGAAAAACGAGTGGCCGATTCCAAGTCCTTTTTGGACATGTTTAACCGAAATACAAGCGAAATTTTTCGTCTATATATCACCATGGATGAGACTTGGATCCATCACTACATTCCGGAGTCCAATCGGTCATCAGCTGAGTGGCGAGAGGCCGGTGAAAGCCGTTCGAAGCGTGTGAAGGCAAGTCGATGGGCTGGTAAGGTTTTTGCCAGTGTATCTTGGGATGGACATGGTATAATACACATCGACTATCTTAAAAAGGGTGAAAAATGCAACAAAGAATATAACTCAGCATTGCTTGATCGTGTGAATGACGAAATTAAGAAGAAACGCCCGCATTTGGCAAAGAAAAAAATCCTTTTTCGTCAAGACAATGCACCATCTCACAAAGCCGCTTTTACGATGGAAAAAATCAAAGAATTAAGTTGGGAATTGCTTCCTCATCCTCCATATTCCCCAGATCTTGCCCTTAGTGACTACTATCTGTTTTCAAACTTGAAAATATGGCTCCAGGGATAAAAATTTTACTCCAATGAAGAAGTTGAATGGGAAACTGAAGCCTATTTTGAGGGACTTTCTTCAGACCACTACAAAAAAGGCATCGAAATGTTGAAAGACCGTTGGACAAGGTGCATTAAGCTAGACGGAGACTATATTGAATAAATAAATTGACTAAAAAAAAAAAAATGTTTTTTTCACTGTCAGTCCGGGGACTTTTTGAACGATCTAGTAACTTGTGGAGCGAAGAGAATGTACAGTGTGACAAAAAAGTATTTTGAATTTAAATAAAAAATATGTTATGTTATTTAACATTTTATCCAATTCATTATTCTTAAAATCATCATTTCTATCTAACATTAAACAATTTTAAATGTATTTTTTCAGAATTACAGTCGAACTTCCCTAACTCGAACTTCCCTAACTCGAAGTTTCTCTAACTCGAACAAAATCGAGTGGCAATAGCGTTTACCAGACAAATTCCATACAATTCTACTTCCCTAACTCGAACTTCCCTAACTCAAATTTCTCCCTAACTCGAACAAAAATATTGGCCCGTAAGTCGAATTTTTCGGTCAAATCTCTACTAAAGTTAAAATTTTACTTCTTTAAGAAATTTTTAAACTTATTTGTTAAGAAATTGAAAAGTGGACCAGTTTAAATTATATTAAAAAATGGAAAATTAATTATGTCATTTGATTCGGGAACGTCTTCTGGATACAGCAAACGAACGATAAAACCTATTTTTGAGAATATTTACAGGTCTTGAACAAACTGAAATTTTTTTTGTTGAAAATAACAAGAAAAGTTTGCAATTTGAAATGTATTTATGAATGAATGAAATTGTAGTTTCATTTAAAAAACTAAAAAAAAAAATTCCCTAACTGGAAGTCTTCCTAACTCGAACTTTTTTCGTGGATAATGGTGATTCGAGTTAGGGAAGTTCGACTGTATATCAAAATTTGACAGCAACAAGATCTTATCTAAAGTATTTACTTAAGTACAGAAGAGTTCTATATATTTGTAATAAAACGATCAAAAAAATATTGCAGATACTTATAGACAGTTAGTCAAGTAATTGTTTTGACAACGAAAAATATTTTCATACTTTGTTTTTATTAGCTATTTTTTATTTAAGCTAAACCATATGATTTTTTACTTAATTAAGGAATACAAAATATAAAAATAAAAAATAAATATGCCGAAATTAGTCAATTTTGGCGATATTTTTAATTTGTCAATTTTTTGCAAATTTGTAAAAAAAATATTTTTTTTTTGATATTTTGAAATACATACATACAGTCGAATCCTTCCTAACTCGAATCACCATTATCCACGAAAAAAGTTCGAGTTAGGGAGACTTCGAGTTAGGGAATTTTTTTTTTTAGTTTTTTAAATTAAACTACAATTTCATTCATTCATAAATACATTTCAAAATGCAAACTTTTCTTGCTATTTTCAACAAAAAAAATTCCAGTTTGTTCAAGATCTGTCGATATTCTCAAAAATAGGTTTTATCGTTCTTTTGCTGTATCCAGAATACATTCCCGATTCAAATGACATAATTAATTTTTCATTTTTTAATATAATGGAAACTGGTCCACTTTTCAATTTCTTAACAAATAAGTTTAAAAATGTCTTAAAGAGATACAAATTTGAAAACACGTGCTGGTGCCATGATAAATATTATTGAGCTGGTGCGCTGACAAAGAAGTACATTTCGAACATCTTTCCTATAGCAATTTCACAAGCCTAAAAAATTGTTGATGCAATATTTTATCATATTACATCACCATATGTTAATGTACATCAATATAACATATCCAAACGATCCGTTAACAAAAGCATAAAGCAGAAAAGAAAAAAAAATTCAAACTTTATTGGAGATTTTCCCGAAAAATTCAACTTACAGAAGTACGGGCCAATATTTTTGTTCGAGTTAGGGAGAAATTCGAGTTAGGGAAGTTCGAGTTAGAGAAGTAGAATTGTATGGAATTTGCCTAGTAAACGCTATTGCCACTCGATTTTGTTCGAGTTAGAGAAACTTCGAGTTAGGGAAGTTCGAGTTAGGGAAGTTCGACTGTATGTCAAAAATTACTTGATTAAGTGTGCTCACCTTTATTCAACGGCTTTGGATTCGACTGTTTGCGTCGTGACATTGTTTGGAGTCCAATGCGGCGAGAGAGTTGAGAGCTTTCAATAAGCTGCGTCTACATTAAATCCCTGTTGACATTTACCGGCGGAATCCACAAATTAACACACACACACACACGCACGCACACACGCACGCACGCACACACTTGTAATCCACACTAAACACTATCCACAAAATCACAATCACCAATTGGAATTGCAATTGGAATGCAATTGGAATGGAATGCAGTTATCAAATATCAATTATTTAATAATTATATTTCGATTAATTTTGATTATTTCTGTGACCTCTTTGTGTGTATTTTAAACTTTGTAATTAATTATAAATTAATTTAATACGCGATTGGAATCAATTCGATTTATTCAACATTCTGATTAGCAAATTGTTAATTGTATTTTGTTTTTGCTGCTCGCGTGCTAAAGTTGACGGCGTCGACAACGGCGTCGGCGTAGCGTTGACGTGACGTGACGTGACGTTGCTTTCCGTAGCGTAACGTAAGCGAGCGAGCGTCCGAACAGTGCAAAGTCTTGCTCACAACTAACTAAGTGCTGCCGATGTCGCTGCGCTGCGCTGCTTCGTTGAAGTCGTTTGGAGCCGAAAGCTCCAACATAAAACGTCGCTGGCGTCGGCAGAGGCAGTGGCAGCGACTGCGACTGCGACGGCAACAGCGAGTGCTTTACTCTCTCATTTCATTTGCGCGCGCACTCTCACAGCTTTTCCATTTTGTTTTGACTTTATTTTTCATTGCGACGCGCGCTTTGTTTTTCTGTTTCGCAGCATGATAAGAATCAAAACAAAAAGCCGAAATACAACGCACGTTTCACACACAATTTACACAATATACAAATTGCTTGCGATAGTTTTTTATATTTACTCAACGTTTTTTTTAATTGTTGCTACGTTTTCTTCCTCACAACTTGTTGTTTAATAAATACAGACATTTAAAAAGGTTTTTTTTCCTTGGCTCAACCGGCGGTGGGGACACACACACACACACACGCAAAAAATAAAACAACAACAACTGGCCCCAAGTATTGCAAAAAGAAAGGTGGCAGCCTTGGCTCACAATAAAAAATTCAGCGATAGTTTTGTTATGTGGCAGCCCTGTCACCACAAAAAAGGGACGATAGTCAGATTTATCTCCTTTTTTTTAAATGGGTTAATAAATCTTTAATTTTTCAGCTAGATTTTTCCAATTTCGCATTGCATTTTTGCTAGATTTTTGTCGATAATTAAACTAATGATTTTGTATTTAATTGTACAACCTAACCCCCTCGAGGAACAAACTTTCCAATTTCTTTGAATGATCAGCTTTATTTTGTCTAATTTACAATTAATTTAATTTATTCAATTATAAATTCATTGCAAATTAAAACTAAATTTTTAATTTAAATTGGTCGCCTTGTTATTCGTAGCTCCAATTGATTGGCAACGCTTTTTACGATAGTTGGCAACTCAAGTTGCTGCGAATAAAACGCAGCATACTTTTTGGCTGAAATATATATTTATATTTCTTATTGGAATTTGAAACTACAATGTATTACAATTTTGCTATGAATTATTAAATAAGGCAGGAACTATTAAACAATTAACAATTAACTATTTTAATTGCATTTATTTAAAAAAAAATAATACTAAAAGTAAAAATTTATTAAAACTAATAAAAATTTGGTAAAAACGCTTTTAAAGCAATATTTAATAATAAATAATATTACAGGAGCTTTTAAAAAATAAAACATTACTTTTTTA
Organism: Drosophila recens; assembly: GCA_037043495.1. Classification (NCBI taxonomy): domain Eukaryota; kingdom Metazoa; phylum Arthropoda; class Insecta; order Diptera; family Drosophilidae; genus Drosophila; species Drosophila recens. The sequence continues at coordinate 8,702 of JBAMBJ010001239.1, read as the reverse complement.
TTACTTTATTAACATTTAAATTTTAAATAATGGTTTGAAATAAAACTTAGTTATTCAAATTCAAAAGAATATTAAAAATAAATAAATACTTTAAATATATTTTTAGCTCATTAAATTTTGCACTAATGCAATTATTTAGAGCTATGATAATTGTATAATAATAAATATAAATGAATTAAGTAAATCACCAAATTCATATGAAACATACCCTAGGGAAATAAGTATATGTGGGTGAAGTTATTCAAAAAATATACTTTAAACACAAAATATTTGATGCAAATTTCTTAAAATATTTGATGCAAATTTCTTAAAATAATTTTATCATTTAGTTTCCGTTTGAATGACACAAAAATTTTCTTAACCCATTAAGTACTCATGGAAAATTTAGAACTTTTGTAAAAGTGTTTTTTTTTTCACTTTTTTCCTCGATTTTTACAAAAAATATTTTGATGCAAAAAAATTCTTCAAACAATTCTAAGAGTGACTGCAAAAAAAAATTTTCAAAAATATTTTTGTTAGTGTTTTTTAAAATTTTTTGAAATTTGCTAAAATGGCACTTTTTGTATGAAAAGGAGGAAAAAGTAGGAAAAAGGGGTTAAAATAGTCATATTTAAAATTTTCCAAAAATTTTAAAAAATACTAACAAAAATATTTTTGAAAATTTTTTTTTGCAGTCACTCTTAGAATTGTTTGAAGAATTTTTTTGCATCAAAATATTTTTTGTAAAAAATCGAGGAAGAAGTTGACTCTTGCCCCTCTCAAGTAGTGAAGGATCCATCAGAGGAAGAAACAGCCAACCAGCTCTAAACAAAATGAGGGATGTGGGAACCCGACATCTCAAGTAGGCCTTGAACTGACATGTGATGAAATGATTGTATATAGTATGGCAGTCGACATCGAGCTACGATACCGGCTAGAGCTTCTAAATATAAATTAAATAATATTCGTCATTTAAAATTTAGTCTTTAAAATATGAATTTTGTTCCTTTCAAAGTTGTTTGAGTATTTCGCCTGGAGTCTGTAAACCTTAAGTTCTTCACGTAACTTATTCCTTCAAATAATCGGAGTCGTCCGCCCACTCATTTTTAATCGTCGCCAGGATTGATTTCGGCTGAAAGAAATCGTAACACATATCGGCAAGAGCATGGGATAATGGTGTTGGGATCAAAGCTCTTATGTATTTGATTATTCGGATCGGCAATATAGTCAGGTCAAAAGCATCAGTAATGTAGCGCAAATTGTGCACGATACCAGATACAAATTGGGTAAGTTCCTCTAACTGGACACGTAGAACAGACAAAAAAGCAAAAAAGTCCTTTCGATGCGATATCGTGACATAATCGTAGGTGAACATCCGAGCAAATTATACTCAGGCCGAACAAAAAGTTTGATGTCCAGAAGATCAAAGAGTCGAAAGAGAATTAAAAGATGCTCCTTACGAGGAATGGGACGTGAATTGATTCTTTCAAGAAGATTACCAACATTGTAATACGTTTGCCTCTCACACATATTACACACTTTACATTGCAGTAACAGGCGAGCCTTTTCGAGAAATGAGCTGGTACCACCAATGGGTCCATCAGTCGTTCAAACTGTGATGAATTCGTTTTCAATATTGTTAGTGAGTTATCATAATAAATATGGACAGACTCCAGATACCTGTAGTTTTCTCAGTGTGTTACAATTTTTTAAAACAACCTTGTCAAACTGTAATTCTTGTAAGCCGAGATAATTCAACCTCCTTTTTATCATCAACCGAGATGACTATCCATGCTTGTTCGGGGACTGGGGGCCCTGCCTTAAAATGTCATGAGCTGCCCAGGCGAACAGGCCCAATACTACCTGCTGGATCAACCTAAACAATCAAAGGACCCCTTCTGGAGTACGATTTCTAACACAAACTTTTTATTTTCTACACAACCTTTTGTTACTCCTACACAGCTTATTGATTAGAGGAAAAACAAGGAATCACACTGTGGAAAAGTCCTAGACCAGAGGAAAATGCAGAAATTATGGTTGTAAATTTGTAGATCTTATTTATGAAATAAAGGGACGGCAAAGGGGGCAACCAGAGAGGTCGGACGCGCTAATTCATAAATTAGCTTACCAGTAAATTTTTATTGCTCTAAATAAACAAAAAAGGCGGCGACGGCGGCGGAAAACTGCACAGAAATTACTGTATTTTGAAAATTGCGTATGCTAACAAAACCGACTATAAGAAGGAGATCCGCGAATATGTTCTAATGTATAACGTAACACCTCACGGCACAACAGGTTGCCCTCCCACAGAATTGATATTCGGTCGAGTTATTCGTGACAAAATTCCCTGGATTGGTGATTTAACTGGGGAATTCATAGATTCATCGGAAAAAGATCTGGACTGTATCAATAAAAACAAAGGAAAAATAGCAGCCGACAAAAGGAGAGGAGCAAAGGAGACAACTATAGATGTTGGAGACACGGTTCTATTGAGAAACGTAATTTTTCCAAGCAAACTAACAACCAACTTCGATACCACGGAATATAAGGTGTTAAGGAAGAATGGTAGTATGGTAGAAGTTATAGGGGATGGGAAGTGATTTTTAAGGAATGTTTGTCATCTTAAAAATGTGCCAGTTGCACCAGATTCTATATTTTCAGACTCGGAAACTAAATGATAAAATTATTTTAAGAAATTTGCATAAAATATTTTGTGTTTAAAGTATATTTTTTTTGAATAACTTCACCCACATATACTTATTTCCCTGGGTATAGTTATTAAAATTCCAAAAAAAAAAAACTTGTATTTATTTTTAACCCTGAAATTTTTGAGATATTAAAAACAAATTATCATAAATAAAATATTAATATCAAATTATGAACGTAATCACACATTCAAATATAGCTTAGTTATTAAAATAAATAAAAAAATAAATACATGCATTTATTTTTAGTCCATTAATTATTTTAATGAAATTATTTAGATATTAGATACATAAATAATCATACAATTAAAAAATATAAATTAATTAACTAGATCTTAAGATTCAAATAAAACTTAATTTTAAAATCAGAAAATAAATAAATATATACTTGTATTTGTTTTAAGTCCATTAATTATTTTACTGAAATACTTTAGATATAAGATAAAAACATAGATATATAAATTAATTAACTAAATCATATAATGCAAATATAAATTGGTTATTAAAATTAAAAAATAAATAAATAATAAACATTTGTATTTATTTATAATCCATAATTTACTGTAATGAATTTATTTAGACATTAGATTATATATTTATTTCGAGGGTATCTCAAGTCGTGCATACGCCTTTTTCGGCCACATTTTATTCGCATTTACCGGTTTTTTGTTTTGTTTTCTTTTTGATATTATTTTTTGTCGTTCGTTTTTTGTCTTCTAATTTGCACCTATTGCATTTTAATGGAAATTTCTCGCTTTGCATTCGACGCTCATAGATTTGAAAAATGTGCTGACAGCGGCCGGAAATGAAAAGCTTCCTCTCCAACAGCGGCCAAAGGACAACGGGCCACAAAAAAGGACGTTCATTTGGCCAATTTTAAAGTGCGAGGAGGAGGGGCAGGGGCAGGGGGGAATTGCAAGTTATGCATGGGCAATAAATATACAGAAAATGTGCACGAATAATCCGCGCTAACATATGGCGCAGCTGATTATAGTTACCAAAAAAAGGCGGTTAACATAAGTCAGCCAAGACCAACTTTCATCCCGATTGGGCCATAAATAGTGAAGATATTCACAATTTTGTCCGAGGTATTTTAATGGCAATTCTATAAATAGAATAGAATTAATGGTCAATTAATTCATTTAACATTTTGTCTGCAAGAATGTTTATCGAATTTGTCATCTTCAATCCAAGTTGCGGCGTGGTGGAAGTGTTAAGTGCTCGGCAAGCGAAACGGGAGACCGAGGTTCGAGTCCCGGTTGTGTCAATGCAAATGATTTTAATTATTATTTTTTTTTATTATTTTTTTTATTACTTTTATTTTCTTATTTTTAAAATTGGTTTAAATCACTTATCTTATTGTACATGTATGTAGCTGCCACAAAAACGATTGGTTGAGGATAAGTACGAGAATTGCATGTGCATCTAATCTTCGGCATGCCGAAGCCTAGGCCCAGGGTATATTACTGGCGAGTGCACTCGACTGATCCGCTTGTTTCATGTGGTTTCAATATTTCATTAATTTAATCAATTATTAAAAAAAATAATAAAATATTTTTAATTTTGAATCAATTTTTTACTTGTTTTATATACATGTTATTATTTATTTATTTAGATTTGTATCTGTAACTACATTTGTATCTCTATCTTTTGCTCTATCTGCATCTTTATTTGTCTAAAATTGTAAATTCAAATTATTGATTATTATTTTAAATTATTTATTGATTGTTATTTCACAAAAGTCTTTTTCAAAAACAAATAATAGCATATTAATTTATTGTTTGCTTTATAATATTAATTTTTTGCTTGGTAATTTATTTATTTACATATTTACTCACAATAATCTGTATCTAAATGTGCATTTTGAACTTGTATCTGTGCCTTCACTTGTATCTCTATCTTTATCTGTATCTCTATATGTATAATTATTTGTAATTTGTATTTGTTATTAATTATTTCTTACTTGTGTCTGTAATTTGCAGTCTGTATCTTAAACTTCTTCGACCCTATAAAGTATATATATTCTTGATTCTTATCTGATTATAATAGTCTGCGTAAATAGCTCAAATATCTTGAACAAATTTTATTACAGTCAAGTTTTAAACTGAATTATTTAGAATACACATAAATGTTTTTTGTTTCACAATTTGTGATACATTCAGAATTTCCAAGTATTCCAAACTATTTGTTTATATGTATGTGACATTATTTATGCTTCTTATGTTGTTAAATTATTATTGCAATTCTTGGAATTCGAGGGAACTGCTTGCCAAATTCTGAATGTTTGTGTATTTAGATATTTTCAAATTCATTTCTTCGCTACTATTCGAATTTTGATTCAGTCAGTCTTCTGTGGAATTCAGTAGAGAAAAGTCGCAAAATGTTAAAGAAAATAATTTATATATTATTCATATTGAGTACATTAACTTTCTACTCTAATGGAGTACATATAAATTCTCAATTATCCGAGTTGAGGTAAGAATCATATACACTACTGGCCAAATTTATAAGTACACTCTTTCTTTTACTATAACAGCTATTGTAAGTCAACTCTTAAATTTAAAAAATATATTTGGAAAGGTCATCTAAATTCCGTTTGAATGATGCATAACTTTCCTTAACCCATGGAAATATTTGAATTTTAAAAAAAGTCAACTTTCAAAACATCTTTCCTCGATTTTTTAAAAAAATTGTTGGGATTTTTGCATCCCATTCTTCAAACAATTTTAGGAGTAACTGTAAAAAAAAATTTTCGCTTATATTATTTATAAATTTTTGAAAATTGCATAAAAGGCACTTATTCGTCATTTTTATACAGAGACTTAGAGCTTATCCAGAGACTTAGACCAAAGTTGGAATCGGATAAACCCCACGATTGTACTGAGGCCAAGCTCAGTGGGATCTATGACATACTTGTCCCCGAGTTTAGTAGTCAACCTTTTAAAGTGGCCTGCGATGCGGAAACTCAGGATGGAGGTTGGACGATTATCCTTCGACGAATGGACGGAAGCGTCAACTTTAATCGGAGCTGGAGAAAATATAAAAATGGATTTGGAAATTTAGATGGCGAATATTTCTTAGGCTTAGACAAAATCCACGCGATGACTGCAGAAAGGCGGCAGGAGTTGTTGGTACTTCTCGAGGACTTTGAGGGAGATCAAAGATTCGAGACTTATGATGAATTTGCAATTGGCAATGAGAGTCAACAATATGAACTACACACTCTGGGTCTAGCTAACGGAACAGCTGGAGATTCACTTTCATATCATCGGGGCGAGAAATTTTCTACATTCGATAGGGATAATGACACTTGGAGAGAGAAAAGCTGCGCCATTGACAAAACTGGTGCCTGGTGGTATGGCGGCAAAGAAACACCTTGTCAGTACAGGTAGGAAGTAATGTTAATTATTTCTTAGAGCTTTGTTAATTAACTTTAATTCTTGCAGCCAATTGACGGGAAAGTATAACGACAATGGTCAACAAAGAGGCGTCAATTGGTTTAAATTTCGGGGATATCATTACTCCCTAAAAACAGCCATAATGATGATACGCCCTAAAAAGTGAATTTTCAGTCTGTACTACATTAAACCCCTTCGATCACAGCTCCTTGAGAGATAACTGTGAGCGATTCCATTGCTTTTATTCAGATAATTCATTATATTATTGGAAAACATATATATATGTTTACTTCAAGTGTGAGAAAATAAATAAATAATTTATTTATAAAATTTATTTTCAATAGAATAGAATAGATATTCAGAAGACATTTTAAATGAGTAACTACAGTAGAACTTCCCTAACTCGAATCACTATTATCCAAGAAAAAAGTTCGAGTTAGGGAGACTTCGAGTTAGGGAATTTTTTTTTACTTTTTTAAATGAAACTACAATTTTATTCATTCATAAATACATTTCAAATTGAAAACTTTTCCCTTTATTTTCAACAAAAAAAAATTCCAGTTTGTTCAAGACCTGTCGATATTCTCAAAAATTGGTTTTATCGTTCTTTTCAGTTCCCGATTCAAATGACATAATTAATTTTCCATTTTTTAATATTATAATAAAAACTGTTTTCGATGAGATACCACTTTAATTTTTTTGGTTCACTTTAAAATTTCTTAACATATAAGTTTAAGGATTTCTTAAAAAGATAAACATTTTAATACACGTGCTAACTCAAAAATCGCAGACCAGGAATTTATTTTAGAACTATGGTTTCTTCGTGAAAACATCTTAGAATTGACCACAGATTACGAAAATGGGTTAATGTACATGTATATATTCTTGATTCTTATCTGATTATAATAGTCTGTGTAATCAGCACATTTGTCTTGAAAAACTTTTATTACAGTCAAGTTTAAAACTGAATTGTTTAAATGTTTTTTGTTCCACTATTTTAAACAAATTCACCACTTGGCAAAATCTTCCAAACTATTTGTTTATATGTGTGTGATATTATTTATGCTACTTGTATATATGTTATATGATTATTTCAGTTCTTGGAATGCGAGAGAACTGTGCTTGCCAAATTCTGAATGTTTGTGTATTTAGATATTTTCAAGTTCATTTCTTCGCTACTATTTGAATTTTGATTCAATCAGTCTTCTGTGGAATTCAGTAAAGAAAAGTCGCAAAATGTTGCAGAAAATAAGTTATATATTATTCATATTGAGTACATTAACTTTCTACTCTTATGGAATTCACATTTCCGAATATAATAATGAAACGAAGTTAATTCTTAACATAAATTCTCAATTATCCGAATTGAGGTAAGAATCATATATATTGAAATATATCTCAACTAATCAATTTATTAGGGCGGGACAGGAAAAGTTGACAAAGGAACTGGCCAAGGATTTGGATATGCAGTTTATTAGAGCAGAGATTGAACGACAGAAGAAATGTGAACTCGACAAGAAAGCGGATAATGAATCTTCAAGAGTGCATATCCAAGTGCTTAAAACGGATATCCAGAGACTTAGAGCGGAGTTAGAAAGCCAGAAAAACGAAAAGGAAGCGGCTATCCAATCTCTCAGGGCTGAAGTTCAAGTGCTTAGAACGGAGTTGGAACAACAAAAGAAGTGCGTACTCGATAAGGAAGCGGATATCCAGAATCTTAAAGCGGACTTGGAGCAGCAGACGAAGAATGTAATTGACAAGGAAGCGGATAATCAAATACTTCGAGCAGAGCTGGAACGGCAGGAAAAGTTGAAACGACAGGAATCGGATAAACACCACGATTGTACTGAGGCCAAGTCCAGTGGAATCCATGACATTCTTATCCCCGAGTTTATTAATCAAACTTTCAAAGCGGCCTGTGATGCGGAAACTCAAGGAGGAGGCTGGACGATTATCCTGCGACGGATGGACGGAAGCGTCAACTTTACTCGCAATTTTACAGAATATAAGAATGGATTCGGAAATCTAGATGGCGAATACTTCTTAGGATTGGACAAAATCCACGCGATGACTGCAGAAAGGCGGCAGGAATTATTGGTCCTTCTCGAGGACTTTGAGGGAGACGAAAGATTCGAGACTTATGATGCATTTGCAATTGGAGACGAGGATCAACAATATGAATTACACACTCTGGGCGAAGCCAGTGGAACAGCTGGGGATGCACTCGCTTATCATCGTGGCAGGAAATTTTCCACCTCTGATAAGGATAAGAACGTTGGGTATAAAGGCTGCGTCATTCGCGGTGGTGGTGCCTGGTGGTATCAAGACAGGCCATATTGTCAGTACAGGTAGGATGTAATGTTAATTATTTCTTGGAGCTTATTTAATTAACTTGAATTCTTACAGCCAATTGACGGGGACGTATAAAGACAATACCTGGAACAATAACGACAATGGTCAACAAAGAGGCGTCATTTGGATTTACTTTCGGGGATTTTATTACTCCCTTAAAACTGCCATAATGATGATACGCCCTAAAAAGTGAATTTTCAGTCTGTACTACATTAAACCCCTTCGATCACAGCTCCTTGAGGGATAACTGTGAGCGATTCCATTGCTT